>OZ005741.1:251378419-251529155 GCA_963930735.1 Dioctria linearis
GGAATTTTAGTAAATCTCCAGTAGAGCGGCCAGCACGAAAGACGTATGGGCGATCGCTAATAAGGTGATTGGTTTCCAGATATTTCATCAATTGGCTGTTGATGACTGTTTCGAAAACATTCGAAAGAGTCAAAGTAAGAGCAATTGGTCTATAATTTGAAGGATCGCTTGCCGCTCCTCTTTAGGGTTCCATACCCAAAGGGTGCAAACGGGAACTTATTACTAAGCCTCCGCTGTCCGCCTGTCTGTTGAAATTTTCATAGAGGGAGTAATAATACCTATGTATATAGTTGCTATCACCACAAGTAATGAAAATAAAATAAAGCTAAAAATGAAAAGGGGTTCCCATACAACAAACCTTTGTTTTTGTTCGATATAAAAAGTACGTAGTATTAAAACTTGTACGATGGTACGGAAACTATCGTGTGCGAGTTCGACTCGCACCTTACCGGAAAGACTCCTGTCATAGACAAACTAATAACATATGACAGGAGCATAGCCAAAAACTAACATACATGACATGACATACAAAGACTGGAAATGTAGATCAAAAATATGCAGCGCTTTTCTAGAATATAAAATTAGCGATACCTCGGCGATGCCTCGACTTTGCACTTGATGGCGTGCCCAAAGGGTAAGCCAGCAATGCCTCGATCCATACAAAATCACCATTGCCTTGATCCGATGAAGGAAAGGCAACAATGTTGTCTTAGAAATTATTTGGAAATTGTTTTCCTAGAATTTTTATGCATTGGCCGAGGCCGAGAGCAGTGCATCGCTCCAATATAAAACCAAGAATGCATGCCTCGACCTGATGTTAGGGAAGACCGCAATTTTTACTTAGAAATTTACTGGAAATTTTGTCCTTATAATTTAAACGCATCTTTGGAGGGCGACAACAATTTTTTATGAGCGTATACGAGACGCGTCGACACAGAATGTTTTGGCAGAATTTTTATTCATTTGGGTGGGCCGACTTGTTATTTTCCCATACCTACAATTTTATTATGTGATGTAATTAAAATTGGTACCAATACAAAATACAAAATCTTTCAGGTAAAATTAACCCCCACGTGAGTACGTGATTGTTGGAAAACATGATACCGGAATTATTATAAGGTAGATAAACCAATTTATGTAAATTATTTCGATGAACTCAAAAATATTGGAAAAATGCATGAACTTATCTGTATTATTCGGATGTCAAATAGATTTTATTATACCCTAGAATCTAGATGAAATAATGGACATAAAGTAGGTATACCAAGTTTGTCATTCCTTGTGTAATGCATAGAAATGATTGTAGGTACCGCAAAATGGATTGGACACTCACGCATAATATTAAATTTTTTTTTAATTTACTCGCTCATCCGTTTGTCCGTCTGCACGAAAACGTGATTGAAATTGTGAAATTTTTTGAAAAACAAAATTACAATGCATTCTGTAGGAACTTATGATACTTTTTTCAAGATATCCGCAGTAAGAAAATTTACTTGCAACAAAATCTAAAAAATTTGATATCTCTTGAATTTCTCTACGATATATCTTTCAAGAACTTAGTTGGAAAAATAAATATTAGTTATGGAGCAAAGAAGAAAAAAATGTTGGTGTTCAAAATTTCATTTTGCTTTTTTCTCGTTTAGGGTTACTAATGAAAAATGTCTATTATAAAAATTTTAGACCGCTCCGCAGGTTGTACCGTACGCGCGGGGGGGGGGGGGGGGGGGGGGGGTACAGGAAAAAGACAAAAGAAAAGCGAAAGTTCGAAATGAATAGAAAGGAGAGAAGATTAAAAGGAGAATTTTTCAGGTTAGTTTCAGAAAATAAAGACTGACACAGTTTTCAAACGATAATTTAATTATTTCGTTTTCTAACTTTTTCTTACTAAAGAACTTCATATGACAGGAAGAGGACAAAAGAACTGATTATTCTGAGCAATAGACTCATACCAAACCACGGTGAAACATCCGCATGAATTTTTTTTCATTGGATACAACAGAGCCTTGTCCTACTCACTGTAATTCCATTAGCATAAATGCATTCTTACATGTGACAGGAGCAATACTAATTATTGGACAATCTAGGAAGGTACTTAGAAGTTCATCCTTCCATCTCTTTCACTTTAAAAGTTACAACTGTTTACGTATTTTGCACGCTCTGTGAACCGAATGATTTTGAATTTAGGGGTAAATCAGTTAGCTTACGATTTCAATTTAATGATATCTTGTTACAACTTGCCCCACACATGTACCAATGACACTTTTTAGAAAAATTATAGTTGTGTAGTATTCAATTATTTTTCTTTTGAAAATGATGCCTGAATAGTTACACCATCAACTAAAGATATCTTAATCTTAATGTAATGTGTAATTTTGGTAATATAATTGTTTTACCAAAACTGTTACAACTAGCGCCCAGCTCCCCTACTCTATTTCGCCTCTTTATGTACCTCAATTCGCCTCATAGACGAACTCTCGCAATATTTTCTATTTTCTAGCTGATTCTGAGAGCAGAACGAAAACCATACTCGGTAATCAGACAAAAAATCGGCTACGGTAACATAACCAATTCCAAATACACTTATATGTTTATCATCAATGTCACAACCTTTCAATTGATCAGATCCAGTAAAGATTTATTTCCATTAAAATCTGGTAATAATATTTGCTCCTAAAAATATCTTCGACATTTTCATCAAATAAACAAATGAGAATTCCAAGAAAATATTGAAATTTAGTAAGACAGAAATGTGAGTCTTTTCTTCAGATCCTTTTTGAATAACAGTGGAATTACATCCCCATGCAGAAATGATATTTTTCGCAAAAAAAACAAAAAATCAATTTATCTTGCTCAGATTGAGTGACACTAGAAATGTCTCATATGCATATGACACATCGAAATATGTTTATCTATATCCTGACGGCTAAGAAATATGTCTTAATGCTGAAAAATTGTAGCATGTATCCACAAATGCTACCACCAACGCATATGTTTTGTACTAGAAAATCGCTGTGACCTATGAGAAATTGCTTAAGATTATTTTCTTAAAATGACAACTGAAACAGATTGAATAGGAAATTGTTACAAAATATGTTTTTATATGGAACTGTAAGCTATTGGCTTGTACCAACACAACCAGATCTATACAATTTACCAGGAGAGGAAAATCCTAGAATGTCGCTTTCTTTTTATTAAAATTTTTTCATTTTCTGTGCTTCCATTCCTTGGGAGAAACTATGTAAATGTTTTATGCATGCACTCACTCATATAAATTTAAAGTAGTAAGTAATTGAATAATTTTTGTGTAGTTTTGAAATAGTGGACTTATAATTAAAACATATTTTGACCAACAACGTTAACCATTAGTGACAAACAGACTTACTAGAAAATTCAAAACAGCACCAGTACCGCAACCACGATATGCATATAACAAATTTTCGGCTGAACTAATTTATAAGTTTCTCATTGCTATTTTTACGCTAATTTGTCGAGTGTAATGGGCTAATACCAAAGCGATTACATATTTGATTGTTCTCACATGATTCACTCAAAAATTTGGAACATTTGAATCAACATCGGAGCAGGCGGACAAGCTCGCTCGTCTTGAAGAAGGCAGTCTGGCAGACTTCACGTCTACAATCGCGGATTGTACCAAATCAACAAATTTCTAATATTTTGGCTTCGGCTGACTGCTGGCAAAACTGTCGTCTTTGGTTAGATGACAACACAAATAGAACTGTACGGAAACTAGATCCAAACTCCACAAAAAAGCTATGGAACTTAGTTAGTTAACCCTGACAGCCCTCGTTTCAATTCTCACGGGACACTAATTTCTCAGGGGTCACCTATATAGAATAGGACTTGTTGGCAAGAAGATGCAGAAAGGAAATTGGAAAGAGGTTTGTGGGTCAATCCTAAACTTTATTGGAGCATCAGGCTGGGATTTATGAGCAATGACTGAGTCTGGATTGCGAACGTGAACAACGGGCCATGTAGTGACCTAAGTTCAAGAGAAACTAAAGGCTATCAACCTCTTTCAAGTCCATTCATCTATTCCGCTTTAACAGAAACTCGTGAGGAATAATCGTGGTTTTACGAGAACAAAGAGTTTCGTGGAATTTCTGTCAGATATTTAAAGCTTGATAGTAGACCTCAATTCCATTCCATTCTGAGATATACCATATATGATGTTTTTGGGAGAATCAAGCACTTTAAGCTGAAGCCCACATAAGCCCGGTCATTCCAATATATTCCAAAAGATAGACTGCAGTGACTCCAAGATAGAAACAGACTATCAAGTACCTGTCATAATTTTTGGTGTTGGTATCAATGCAACGATGCCCAGCAGGAGTGATTTGGAAGGGAAAGATGTGATGGTAACAAACAATATTTAATATTTCTATCTTTACAGAGGGATCCAAGACGAGTGCGACCACAGTGGCTGAAGTGTACTCCAGAGACTGTCAGTGGCACAAGTCTTATAGACTGCCGAACAAATGTAGGGTCTTTCAGGCAGAGCAACAGCGATTTACCAGGCGGCAGTATCGGTATCGATATGCAGAGAATCCGCATAGCACATCTGCATATACACTGATAGTCAGGCAGCTAACAAGGCGCTGGATGATGTGACAAAAGAGGCTCTGCAATAAATAACTCCGCAGTGGTAGCTTATGTGAGAATCCCGATCAGAGCTTGAAAAGAGGAGATTATCAGGGGCGCGTAACAAAGGTAAGCCTCCGGTGGACCAGTAGGGAAGCATGCTTCATTACGAGGCAATTGTGAACTACATATGACAAGAAGAGGACAAGAAAACTGATTAATGACAGTAGAATATATACCAGGAATCTAATAGAGCTCATTACGGATCATTGGGCCATAGCAGACATGGGAAAAGCGGCGAACGATTTATGCAGGAGCTGCAAAAATTCGGAGTACGAGTGATGAAAAGAAAGGTACGCTATTTTGTAGCTAGTTCTCTTGAAGTCGGGGGGAGCTGCAAAGCAATGAATTCAGATGCGTACTGAGTTTCTTATGGGCATCAGGATGGATATCGGGCGGTTTAATAGGTTATCCCATGAGGTCAAGGGGCACGGCGGACGGACTGGAGGTCTAAGTGAAGCAGGCTAGTCTTCGAGCGGCACACCTCTTACCTAAGCTAACCTAACCAATCTTAAAACTTTTAGAACTTATTTAGCTTCAAAACTCAAAATTAAGGGGTCGAGCTATTTGCCGGTGGGTGAAGTGCCTAGAGTAGTGAATAGGAAACCTATCAAGATTTCTGAACATAAATTTAAGCAATGTGAATGTAGAGATCTGATGTATAATCATCACTTTGAACTCGTTAAACGCTAATGTGGTTGAAGAAAACTTTGATTTTATAAGGAACATTTTCACAATTTTACTCTATCAGTTACATAATGGTGCGACTGTGTTTGTGAACGTTGATCTCCAGGCAATGTTGCCATGTTGTAACAACGCGTACACGTGCCTACACTATAGCATAATATATAATATTTATGTAGTCGAGTTTAGTTACATTTCTAATTATTAGTATTTTATAAATAGCTTTCTGTATTCTCTGGCTGACATAATTTATGTATTTACCCCACTTTAATTTGTCGTCAGTAATTACTTCTAAGTATCTACTTTTCGGTGTTTTCCTTCAACTACCAATTTAAACTTACCAACATTTTGCTCTTGTTGGCCGTGTCCCAAAATCATATAAATTGTTTTGATTAGGTTAAAAGCAAGCTTATATTGAGCTAGCTTATTCGACAACCGTTCGAAGCCACTAGTTGCTAAAGAGAATAATGTATATGCGTTTTTGTGTTTAAATAAGAGAACTGTGTCATCGGCAAAAATTACTTTCATTGTCATTGAGTAATTCTATTGGCAAAGATCGTTAATATAGATAATAAAAAATATTTGACCAAGAACGGTTTCTAGTGATATTCCACATTTAACTATTAAGGAGTCACTCATAACATTAGCTATTTTCATGGCTTGGACTCTATTGCATAAGTAAGAACGAAATAATGATAATTCTGTACCCCGCATTCCTATTTATGATAGTTTATCCAGAAGCTTACCCTGATTCACCTTTTTAGGTCTAAGAATATTGCAAAAACTTTCTCACTTTTGTTAATTGAGTTGAGAGTTAATGCATTCAGTAACATAATATAGGGCATCGTTAGTATTAGACTTATCTTTAAAACCATATGATTGTCAGCTATAATATTATTGCTATCAAGGTAAAACATGAGTCTGGGTTTATTGCATTTTTCCAGTAACTTTGAAATAGGTCTGCATTTAATGCTAATAAGTCTGCCATCTGTTTCATATACAGTTATAATAACCGCGATCTTGAGTAGATAATATTTATTAGCTACAATTTTGCCATACAAAAAAGTGTTCTTTTTTGTACTTAAAAATTTTCCTTAACAAATTTAATTACTTTTCTCTTAAAACCATTTACGTTTACCTCATTTTTAATATGATTTGGCATTTCATTAAAAAGCAATAAACCTTTGTAGAACACAGAATTTCTTGTTTTCATTAATCTATAGTTGTTAACTCTAAAGTTATCTGAACTTCTTAAACCATATTTTATATATAAAGAATAACACATTATAAATCACTCTTTGTCTGACACTCATCCATTTTAATGTCTCCAACATTCTTCTCACTGATATATATCTACTGCATCATAGTATAATTCTCATACCCTTATTCTGCAGTTTCTGCAGAGGAAAAAATGCTTCGCTACTTATTGTAAACAGAATAGTTGCGCAGTACTCAAAATGAGGTTTTACTATGGTCTTATAATTATGTATTGCTGACTGCAGTGTAATACTCTTAAGTATTCTTTTTAAAAAATTTACTTTTTTGGAAATTTTTGTACAAATATAGTTCACATGACTTTTGAAATTTAAATTCTTATCTATTACAACACCCAAATATTTTATTTCTTCTATTTTCAAAAATTTCACCATTTATACTTAGATTTCCAACATTCACATCATTCATAACTAACATTTTAGTTTTTTCCACATTCAACTTTAATTTGTTCATACTTATCCATTCGTTTACTTTGATCAGATCATCATTCAACTTATTAACACATGAATCATAATTATCACTAGTTATGTACTCAGGAGTATCATCTGCAAACAAGCATACCTTTGAGTTTTCTACCACATTGCCACTGTCGTTAATATAAAGCAGAAACAACAAAACTCCTAGTACTGATCCTTGTGGCACTCCAATGTTGACTTCAATTTTTTGAGATATGAAGTCATTCACTTTTGTACGTTGTGTCCTTCCCCATAGATCGCTCTTCAACCACTCGTGTTCCTTTCCTCTAAATCCATATTTCCATAGTTTTTTTAATAATATATCATGGTCCACGGTCTCAAAAGCTCTTCTCATATCTAAGAATACCGCAACAACGATGTTGCCTTTATCGATTTCTTCTTTCCACTTCTGGATTGTAAAGTTTAATGCCGTATCACAAGAATGTATTTTCCTGAATCGTGATTTATATTCATTTATAATGTTATTTTTTTCAATATAATCTTCCAGTTGTATTTTGGATGCTTTTTCTAAAATCTTTTCATATATGTCCGTCATGTTTATAGGTCTAAAATTTTCACATCTATTTGTATTTTTTACTTTCTTAATTGGTAACACAAAAGATTTTTCCAATTCTCAGGAAATTCTCCACTATAGAATGATCTATTAATAATATGCAAAAGCGCTGGTCCTAGACTGTCATCATTTTCTTTCAGTACTTCAACATTCAGTAGATTGCAATCTCTTTTCTTATTCATTTTATTCAAAATACCATTTAATTCAGTGAAATTCACATCTCTAAATCTAAATGTAGATTCCACTTTCTCCATCCAATGCTCATTATATTGTACGTAACTAATCGATGCATTGATTTCCTGAATACTCTGTACAAAAAATATGTTGAATTTTTCTGCTATATCTTCTTTATTTTTATAACATTCACCATTAAACACTACTGATGATATTTCTTCTTTATCTGTTTTTAGTACAAATTTCCTAATTTTTTTCCACATTTCTTTCTGGTCGAACGTATTGCAAATTTGCATTTTCACATATTTTGATTTTTTTGCTTTTATATTGGCTTTATACATATTTCGTAACTCTTTATAGTTATTCCAGGTATCATCCCTATTAGTTGTTTTTGCTACTTCGTATAGTTGTATTTTTTTAGCCTTCAATGATCGTAATTCTTCAGAATACCAATTACTATCTATCCCAATATTGATGAGCTTTTCGTGAGAGAAATTTGTTACTATGTTCATTAATTTATATGAAAATTCCGCGGCACTTACTTTAACCGATCTGGAGCATAGTATCGCGTTAAAGTTACTTTCTCGAATAGCATTTCTGAATCTATCGTTTTTATATTTCAAACACTTAATTTTCTTTTTATTTTCTTTTATGTTATACTTAGTTTTATACGTTATTTGGATAGTTTCATGATCACTTATTTTTAGATCACTCTGTATGCTAGCTTCCGCCTTATCTGTGTTCACTACAACATAGTCAATCAATGTTTTAGACCTATCCGTAATTCTCCTCGGTTCCCGAGCTATTTGATATGCAAAATTATCCCTCATAACTTGCTCTATTTTTTTTTATAAACTTCATCATGCAGCCAATTGATTGAAATCTCCAGCTATTATGAAATTTATATTACTCGCACTCATCTCTTCTACAATTTCCTCGTATACTTCACAAAAGTCTCTCATATTACCACTTGGAGATCTATACCAGGCACCAATCACCACTGAATACTCATTGAAGATAACCTTAACCTTCTCTCTGTGCACAGGGGTGCAAATCCACCCCAGCCTGTTAAAAACGTAAATAAAAAATTAAATAATCAAGACTTAACAAAATCCTTCGAGGAATGCTATCTGTGATATTTTTCACACACTGGAAGAAAAAAACGGATTGAAATTGGTAAATATGGATGAAGTAGTGAAACTACAAAGGCAGCTGAGAGTTTAATTGTGTGTAGGGGTGTATATGCACCCCGAAGTTTTGTTATACAATTTTCATTAAAATCCGGATGTTGTAAGCAGCTGCTTTAGTATTTTTCTACTGTTTGACTTGTTTCACATTTATTGTGTCTAAATGTCTATTTATTTCTTGGTTACGATATTCGTTTTGAAACGATTTATGATTCATTCCTTTTCTCAATATGATTGATTTGGCGGGAGTTGCTACTTTGATCTTACATAGGCTATCAAGGCCACAGTTTTATACACAAAAGCAATCTTCAGAACGGAAAAATATCCTGAAATATTTATCCAGGCAATTGGTTGATAAGGCTGTGAAAAGTCGGCTGTTAAGTCCAAAATAGTTAAAATCCAGCGTAAAGATTGCCATGCAACAAGTGGCTACAGCGTGCTTGATCTTCTCAACGAAGGTACTACATATGTTCTCGCTCTAATACCAGCTTGATCTGCTACATTTGTGAAAAACCAACCTGTAAAAAGTACAGTAAAAATGCTTGTAAATGAATGCATCAAGATTGAAATTGATGATGAAGTAAGAGAAATATGTAGATTCGGACGATGCATCCTACAATTTTTGTTTTTTTTTCTATTTTTTTAACCTTGATATTTTTAATTTTAATTAATTTTGTTTTTTAAATTTGTACTGTATCAATAAAATTTTATTATTATTTATGCAGACAATGTTTTTCACATATATTTTACAATAAAAATGTATGGGGTGTGATTGCACCCCTGTACACGGTTAATGTTAAAATATATGTGCACAGAGAGAAGGTTAATCGCTAACCACCATAGATTCCTTACCATTGCCTTTATTTCCATTATAACACTATCCAAATCTTTCTTCAAGTATATAGCAACACCATCTGTTCTTTTATTGTCACTATCGCATCTGCAAAGTTTATATCCCTCCAAACCTATTTCCGCGTCATCGATATCTAGAGTCAAGTGCATGGGCAGGGACCTTGCTCCAGACACAAATTTACATGCCAACATTTTTAAGATTTTACGAGTATAATTATCTAATCCAAGAGCTTTACTTTATTTGAAGCCCAGTATAAGCAATACGGGAGGTTTGGAAGGAGAAATCGTTCCACAGAGAGTGGAAAATGAAATCCAGTGAATTTACGTCACACCAGAACTTTCTGAGCGAGTGAAGCAATCCATGATCTAACTAGGTCAGTTATATATTGCTGCCCATCGAACATTTATTATGATTTCCTTAACTTCACTAACTTTGTTATTACACTCTTTTATTATTACCTCTTTGCAAACAGCTTCATGTAAGTTAAACTTAATATTATTTCAACTGATTTTATATATTTTTGTCTGAGCTTTAATAGCTTGCGAGCTATTTATTCATTTAACTTGAATAACTTTCGGTGTCTAATTATTATAATTATTATTTATCCCCAATATAAGATAGAAATTCCGTCTCTCATTTAGTCACTGCGACCTCTGAGATCTTTTGTAACATTACCCCTTATTTCATTAGGAAATAAGACCACAACTTTTTGGGTTTTATTTCTCTTATGGATATTTGGCTTTGGTTATTTCGTTGGAAGTTATTTTCCGGAGTTGAACTAACGCACCCTTCTTGACACATAATAAATGCTGTGGCTGTATTTTTGTTGTTGAGGAGAAGAAACACATTAGTTCACCGGTCCAAAGATTGGAATGTTACTCACTTTAAATGAGTCCATTGCACGAATTGCATAAAAAATTTAAATGTACATTATTAGTTGTAATTTAGGGTTACTGAATTAACTTTAAAGTGTAAATACTCATTATTACGCCACCCAGTGGCGTAGGAAGAGCTTTTAGGGCCTAAGGGGGACCGTGAAAATGGTGCCACAATTTTTACTGTCCAATAAAAAATTTTAACCCAGGAACTGGCGTGAAAAATTGTAATTAACTAAAATCTGTATTTTGACATAGGCTATGTTTAAAGGATAAAAACGATTCAAACTGGAACCAGTTCTGTTCATCAAAACATCCCAACGGTGAGTTGAAGAGGAACAGAAAGCGAAAAGTCGATCAAGGATGCGTTCCAAAACACAACTGGAGCTATAGTTCTAGCTATGTCAGAGTTATGTCAACTAAATCTGCTTGGGGTTTTGGAACGATCTGAGTAGCTAAATGTATTAGAACTGTCATTTATACTGATTGTATAATTTTATTTATACTTAAAACTAATATTTTATTAAATATTTTATATGTATTTATTACAATTTGCCTTGCAGGCAATATGTGACCACAAAATGGTTTTTAGAAATTGTTCTCTTGGATATTTCAGCTCAGTCCACGATGGGCGAAGTTTTAAAAATTCATTGATATTTCAACAAGTTGAAGGAGGATTTGACAATTATTTTTCAGGAAGACTAACTGACGTGCAAAAACGATTTAATAAGTCACATTAATCTATACACGGCATGTAATTGAGAGGAACTGTGCTCTGTTTTTTGGCTGTTGGCGGAGATTGCGGTATTTAGACATGAGCAAATTAGACGCAATTCCCGCAGCAATTTTAGCTTGTTGTATGATGCATAACGTATGCGTCAGGTTTTCAGAGGAATGCAGAGACCGTTATCTTCGGGAGGGAATACCACAGGCTGCAACATGCTCCTCTACATATAGAGCTCCGAATTTGGAAACAATGCGAACCGGTGAAATGTTGAGAAATTTCAGGGCTGAAAAATTAAATCTACTAACATTTATATTATATATATAGAGAAAAAAAAGGGTTGTAAACTTTATAAGTGGAACTAAATGAATCTACAGTTTGTCCAGTAGTTTGCTCGTCATTTGTTTGTACTCGTATGTTTCTACGGCCTGCCTCATCAGTGCAAGACTTTCGTCGTGTTGCCACCTTCTTTCATACCCATCTATATTCCTTTATTATTTTCTCTCATTTTACCTCGTAGCTTTCTCCTGTCTATACAACTGGAACTGTTCAAGCAACATTCTATTCCCGGGCAGTCTTCTTTTCGGATCTGACAAAGAAGAATCTTTGGTATCTCCTTCATTTTGAGACACTTGGCATTTTTTTCCAAAACAGCTCTCCTTGTGCTTGGCATGGATGTATATTTCAGGCTTTCAGCAACAGCTACTGGGCATATAATATGATCTCTGGAAAACAGTTATTCAAATTCTTCAATAAACGCAAATATGTGTAATCGGTGAAGCACCAGTTTTCTTATTATTATCTTTAGCAGACGTATATTTGTTTTTAATTGTTGAAACTTGAACTTGCACTGATTGGCTGAATCATCGAAACCATTTCGTTTCATGTTTTAAAAAATTATTTCTCAGACACCATCATTTTTAAACGACCAATAGTCGAATTTCTCTTTTTCATCTTTCTAGCATATTTCCGCCTAAAAGTATGCTAACCCTTTTAATACTCATAGGAGACATCGACTTATTTTTGATATATGTAGATTAGTCGAAGAATTTATAAATTTCCTTGATCCACTTACTGGTTCGGCAGAATTCAAACTATTAGGATCTTCTGGGACTTCTTGAACTGTCTCTCCTGTAACCAACTCTTAAACCTAGCTGTGGACCTAAATCCTCAGTAAACGAGAGCCACATTTGGGAGCCTAAAACAAAACCTTGTTTATAAAATAGAAATATTTAAAATAAGTACAATTAAAATACCATTTTCAAGTTGAACCTGAATGAACGTTTCACCATTCAGTTCTAAAACTCTCATTACTTCCCCGTTCATTTTAAAATTAAAATTATAAATTTTACGAAAGGTTTTTAAAAGCGCGGCAAACAAAATATTTCAATTTGCCAGATCACGTCACGGTTTATCCCTTAGATAGCAGTTCAGAGCACAGTCAGAGATAGTTGACTATCTTAGTCAAGTTCAGATATTTCGAAACGCACAAAAGTCAACTCAGCTGACATAATTCAGTTGACTCCTGGGTTTTAAAAGGATTGAAGTTAGCTGCAATCAACTGTGGGTATGTTTTGAAATGCAATCTAAGTCTCCGGAAGAAAGTGATGAAGTTGACTTCAATTTTCACCGCATGAAGGCTTGCAAGGTTGAGTGAATGGTTTCTGCAAGCAACAAATTCAACTTTCGAATAAACATCCAGAATAACCTGCTGTACTGCAGTGCTCTCACCCTTCATCACAGCTGTATTGTCATAATTTTAGCCTCGGAAGTTATTGATATCTAAACAATGTCAACTTCCCCATTATCATTTTCGTGATATCTTCTGCGACCTTGCTTTCAATAGGTAGACAATTTATCGTCTATAGTAAATTGAAATTCATTGAAAATGTAGAAAAGTTCGAACCTTTCAACCCAACGATCAAAGAGGTCTCATCAGTATGATTATCTCTGATCGCCTACCACACCTACCTATCTCTTAGTGTCGATGAAATCAATAAATTACTCATGAACTGAAACGGATGATATTCCCAGCATAACGTATCGAAGGACTTAGGATGTTTAGCTTTTATGTGAGGAATTCCGAGTACTTGGTCTTTTTCACTTGAGCAATTATCTGCTGGCACACGCGGTTACCCAAAAGGTTGATGAACTCATTTTGGATTTCTGGGACAAATATATTGTTTGTCTCAAGTCGATTCACAGAACATGACATCATAAAACGAATTCCAATAAGTTCCATCGGTTTCCGCAAAATCTGCTCTCGTTTTTCCTTTGAAAGCTAAATTCTGCTACGAGCTGTACTACTATGGCTTTTTGAAATTGGAGTCATAGAGTCAGTAGTGAAAACTGATCTACCTGGCCTCTTTATTAGAATTAAAAGCAACTCACAATGATTTGTTGCACAAATTTGTAATTCACCAAAATATGCGATAATCTTGTAATTTTTTCCCGAACCAGCCGCTCCATACTTGTTACGCCACTGACGCCACCCTTCCCACTCAATAAAAAAAAATCCCTAGAGTCAGTGGCAACAATTTGTGCCACCAGGTATATTTTTATAAAATAAAGGGATAACTCCACTTCAGAAATAGGGAACGGTTTTTGTACTTAAAATAGAGGTACAATGTGTGAATTGTAACGAAAATATATTTGTAGGTATACGAAGTAGATTTTCGTCTAACAGACTGAAATTTATTGAAAATACTCGTAAATACAATAAATTTACAAAATACATTTAAGTGCAAAAAGTGATTGAATTTTTCGACCCACCGATCGGAGAGGTCTCATCAGTATGGTTATCTCTGATCGCCTACCATAGAAGTTCAAATTGGTTCAATCGGTGTGACCTCCATCACTGAACTTCTATGGTAGGTAATCAGAGATAACCATACTGATGAGACCTCTCTGATCGCTGGGTCGAAAAATTAAATCATATTTGTACGTGTTCCATAAAAAATGTAGAATAATTCCTAATTTATTGAATGTTCTCATCCTTATATCAAAGAAAACTTAACATTTCGGGAATTTTACGTACTCTATAGGTTTTCTGGTGCCAAATACCTAAATTCATTGAATATTCCATTGATTTGGGGGTAATTAAACTGATTTTCCCATTCTATCAGAGAAAACGACATTTATTTTTAGGAAAAAAGGTGTCTTGAATTAATGAAATTGTCCTACTTTTCTTACAGTGCACCCACTGGTAAGTGTAATCCATCCACTACTTTTGCGCCACTACGAGTGGCCAGCGCGAATAGCTTTCCGGTACTTTAACCGAAACTATTCTGAGAATTAGATTAATAAGTAATTATCTATCAGTTAGTCGAATTAATGAACGTGGGAATGAAAACGAGGAGTAATGCACTAGCACAAATGTAGTCAAGATCAGGATACACTGAGTCACCCAATTAATTGTTTTCAACAAGGAAAAAGCTAGAATTGCCAATTCTTACGATACCCTGGGCCTAGATGCCGTACATATGTTATTTCATATAGAAACCACTATGTAATTTGGTAACCACTATGTGATTTAATTGTTGAAGTGAGTTTTAGCATATATTTCAAAGCTGCCTACATCAATTTTGAATAGTGACATATTCCTTCTGTCAGAAAGTTTGGCGTTTTTTTTTTACTCCAGTGTGCCCCTATATCGATAAATATACACATATATTAACACTCATTCCGTATATATATGTATATATAGAATTTGTTCCACAGCGACTAAATTTTGTCAAAAACTCTGCAAAACTTTTGTTTGCTTTCACTCTCACCAATCGAAGGAGCGTCGAAAATTAAAATTTTAATGCTCAACGATTAGGGTTAATTGAAAAATTAAAACGTTTCGTCCCATCCACAGGACATTCTTTTTTGAAATCAGTTGCTCTCATTTTTTCTTGTTTTTTCTCTTTTTTTCCACTCCTATTTGGGCACAATAATAATTGTCAAGCTTGCTTCAGAGCATGAAGGTGGAAGAAATGAAATTGTGCCCAACGAAATGTAAATAACGAGCGAATCCATTAAAACCGTCCATCGCAAATTTAATTGGCAAAATGAATACATTAGTTAATTTTGTTTTGTTCCTGTTTGTAGTCGACGGGTTTTTCTTCCCTCTGTCACAAAAATATGTATACAAGTCTCCCCAGCAGATATGCAAATTAGCTTGAAAAAAATTATAATGTATTATATAACGCGCCCGCCAGTCTCCCCCGATTGAAGTGTTTCGCTGTTTCTACAGTTATTCGTATCAATGTCGAACAAATACAAAAATGAAGAGAGTAAGATGAGTGACTAGCAACCACTACAATAGAGGATTTGTTCTATTCTCGTACTTTATTGAAAGAACTTACACCTAAAGATAAGGCAGAGTCATCTGTTTGTTTCGGCTCGAAGTATTTCTGAATGAGCTGGCTGGATTCAAGTATTTATCTCAATAAAAATTTGCATTTTGTTCTGTCGGTAAGTTTTTGTCTTGCTATTTTCATGAAATCGAGATGTTTAACTTCGGGACTATAACTCTTGCAAGCCCGGAACCATAGATCTTGCATCATATGCTGGCAAAATATTCTGTCAGTTCAATTTACAATGAGCATATCTATTGAAATTCTTCTGAATTGATTCAATTTGAATGATAAGGATTCCCAGCTACTAAAACATATTCTAAAATAGACCAGACTAAAGAAATATGTTTTCAATATAAATCAGTTATTAAAATCAGTGGAATTACGTTTGAGAAAACCGAGCATTCTAGATGCACTAGCACAAATATACTCAAGATCAGCATGCACTAAGCCTCCCAAATAATTGTTGTCAACAAGGAAAAAGCTAGAATTGCCAATTCTTACGATACCCTGGGCCTAGATGCCCTATGTAATTTCGTATGGAAACCACTATGTGATTTGGTAACTACTATGTGATTTGGTAACTACTATGTGATTTAATTATTAAAGTGGGTTTTGACATATATTTCTAGAATGCTCGTTGGAAAGTAAAAATGATTATAATCAGTTTTATAGGATTCCATATTCAGCAGAACTTTTCGGTAAAATAAAAACGTGTAGGCTAAATCGTTTTCACAGTATACGTGAACAACAAAAAATTTTATATGGCAACACCAAGAACGGGTTTCCCGATTTAAGTCATTTTCAAAATTGTATTTACTATTCTCATGAGAACACCATGTGTGAAACTTCAGCTATTTACGTCGACTCGCTCTCAGGCGGTGCCAAAACAACTAATGAAAAACGAAATAATTTCTGCCTCTTGGAAATGAATCTAATGATGTTCTGTCGGATGGTCCAGAATAAACTCGGAAATTTCTGATGTTTCCCGCTGATTCTCGCTTACAGAAAGCTGTTTTATGGTACATCTCTGCACACAGCAGAGATTCTACAACAGAGAAAATCGTGACCACGTCATTAATAAAAATAATAAATAAGATAGGATGCAAATAACTTCCTTAGGGCACACCACACAACATTTTTTAAAACTACGAAATTCATATGAATTAACTTTAACACATTCATGTCGACCATACGGTTATAAAGAGATCCCTTTTAGTAAAGATATGTGAAATCCAGAGGCACTAAGTTTGTCAACAAGAAACGTTAACAAAATGTTTAATTAGAACCAAATTTTGTTTATAAAAACGCCATGTTGTTGTATAAACATCGCTTCTTTTATACAGAAATAGATCTTGCTTCCCAAATATTTCGGAGAGTTGCTTTATGCAGACGTCTAATAATAAAGATACAGGATGGTGTTATATTATTTATTTTGTTTTGTAAATGGTGGAAGTGTATAACTTCCAAATCATTTATTAGTAAAAATAGGAAAATATATCTTGTTCAAATTGACGAATTCATCATAAATTGTAACTTTGCAAAATACAGCATACAGGATAATAAAGCTCTACTAAAGTTAAGAAAGAACAGTATGGAAAGAATGTGATAGGAAAAGGAATTAGAGAGCGTGGTAGGTATATAAATTGTTTCCCAACTTCGCTGTTTGAAGCAATAGATAACTGTCTCGAAATTTGTGTAGCAAATTCTCAAATAAATGAGTAAAGTCTAACGTTTTGCATACGATCAATAGTTCTAGCTCATTACAAGCTTTCGTTTCGAGCAAATGCTCAAATCTCAAGGTCTATCTCGGAACACGAGAACTGACTAATGAGTTCTCTACGTGAGCGCACTCTCAGCAGTGCCCAAATATGTAGTGAAAAATGAAATTCTTGTATGGCAACCCTACCAAGGAGTTCCCGGATTGGTCCCATTTTCGAACTTTTAAAGAAACGCGTAAAGAGTTTATTATAGGAGGAGTTTCTTTTCTTTCTTTTTTTAGTAAAAGACGAATTATGTGGTGTATTTTCAAATTTATTTCCAGTTGTAAATTAAGCGTATATTAGAGTATGATTAGTGAGTATAAAGATAACACTCAATGGATGCAGCTAATTTTCCTATGCACTTTGTCCATCTAACAGTTCCCCATAGATAGCTCAACATTCGACTTATCTTTGGGACGTACGTACTTCCTCCAAAGACTGGACGATATTCGTCCATTTTTGGTTTCATACGCCACATTCAAAACCTAGATGCTATTCTCCCTTTTTGGCAACATACGCCCACAACAAAGCTAGGCAACATGCGCCGTTCTGGGCAACATTTTCTGCACCCACAATTCGTCACTTTCCACATGATACCTTATACATTTATTCCCGCACACTCTGTTTCACTCACCATTTGACTATTCTATCCAAACTCTACATTCAAACACTCCCATTAAAACCCAAATATTTACTCGGGAGCTCTAACTTCACTATATCTTACTCATAGACTGACTCCGCTGCTCATTTTTAATTCATATTTTCCTAACAGGTTTTACCCTACCTCTTAGAAATATTCTCCAATCCCATTTAGTCTTACCTTTGTATTGTAGTGTTTCAGGTAATTCTTTCTTTGAAGAAAGCCGCCCTCACGCTGCTAGGACTCGAATTTTACTAGCTTTGCCCGTTTTCCTAGAATATTTCTCAGTTATTTAGTTACTTAATTTACCTTAGTATAATACTAAAATTTAGTTCTTTTTAAAAAAAAGTCCGTGTGTAAAATTCCAACACTCTAAGTGAAAGCGTTCCCGAGTTATTCTTGTATGACGTAAATTCTACACATTTTTCCGCATCTTTGTTGCCGTCTGCCACCAAATTGTCTGCCAGTTTTTCCATTGATTATGAAATACAGTTGTCTGCTGCCACACCAAAAATCAACCTATTAAAATCACGTTTTTCAACGGACTTTTTTAAGCCTTCGCGGCCGTCCCGCATCGCCCTCCACCACTGGAAGCCAGGCAAATTTCCGAATAAGTTATAAACGATGTTAAGAAAGTATGATAAGATGGAATTTTTTTTTGTGAAATGGCGTAAGTATTTTGGTCGCAAGCTCTCCATCTAGTAAGCAATAGGTTAAAAAATATCGAACTTTTCGATCCAGCGATCAGAGAGGTCTCATCAGTGTGGTTACCTCTGATCGCCTACCACAGAAGTTCGATGATAGAAGTCACCCAAGTCTAATAAAGACGAGTACCATACGGCAATAAGGGGAATAATCACATAATTTTGCTACTATATAATTCACACTTGCTTTCGTTAAACAGTATGGGCAATTGGGTGACCTCTATCATCGTACTTCCGTAGTAAGCTATCAGAGATAACCACACTGATGAGACCTTTCTGATCGCTGGGTCGAAAAGTTCGATAAATTTTCTGCATCTCAATGCATTTTGTAAATTTGATTTCAGTCTAATAAAGATGAAAAATCTCCAGCTTAATAGGTTAAAACGCCATCAGACTCCTACATTGTATCTACCACTTTTCTTGAACTCTATCCATAACATGACATAAGGTCCGTGTGCTATAGCACCTGAGGTAATTAAAAGTGCCATATCAAGCATATAATACTAAACAAGCGTGCTGTACAGTACATTATTTTCCATTACGTTTAATTTTGGGCTGGCTTCATATCTTATAGCTTATTTTAAAATGTCTGAATAGTTCATGTTAAATGTAACCGAAAAATATATCAGCCTTACGTTGTAGGTATATAGTATATGTGTTCATAATTTGTATGCAACTAAACTTCCAAAGTCAAAGACTGAGTTAGTAATGGCCACCCTGTGAATATCATGCTTTTATTAGAAATAAATGTATAGAAAATTATATTAAAATTTATTTGTGGCTTTTATAGAGTCTGTCAATTTCATCAATTAAATTAACTTAGTTGCTTACCTACACAATAAAAAATATTTCTTTATATTCCAATTTATGCCACAAAGTTTGGGCATATTTCGCTAACTTGGAGCATGGCGGAAAAGTACAGTTTGGGCTTTGGAGATAGGTAAGTTTCAGTGCCTGAACAAACAATTTGCAATTTTGCAATAGATAGTCAACCACATATCTATGTAAATTTGTTACTCTCAATTCATGAACGCATGTCGCAATAATATTCAATAATATTTTTATGCTTTGTGAGCAAATTCCGCACACATTGCACTCACTAGGTCAATAAAGCTACCGAAAAATAATATGTTGCTTAACACGGGTCAATGCATTGTGGACAACAAATTATTATTTTTCTTTATGTAAGCATTTAAATTTTATATTTAAAGAACTTTATGGGAATAAAGAGTCAGTCGGGAATCAAATTTCGACATGTATTAATTGCTCAGTTTATTTATTTTTCGCCTCAACGGTTAACGGGCGTTACAGGGAGTTTGAATTCAATAGGCTTTAAGGAATTTTCTATCGGGAGAAGGGAAATTGTTTACATATAAATTGGGTGATATTCAATGAATTAACTAAATGCACCATTAAATTAGTGTAAATTTTTCGACAAATTTGTGGAAATATTCATAAAATTTAGAGAAATTTTTGAAAAAATTAAACAAGTGTTTCAACTATAAATATTTCCACAAACATTATGGAATAGTGCATAAATAATTTCAAAATTTTTACCTTGAGTACGGAGACTTTTACGTAGTTAGTATAAAAAAGTACCTTTGATAAGTAGATGGGTATTGAGTAATTTTCTACCGAATGTAGAAAGTCTTTCCAAAGGAGCAAAGGAGCATTCAATGCACTATGCTTGATAAACTATTAAACAAATGTAAATAATACATTATTATAGATGGAAATAACCATAAAGTAGGTATAGTGAACTGTAGACATAATGAATGATATTTTGCACAACTGGTGTCTAAAAATATCTCTTTAATATACACACAAATACCTCCATTAGTGGTACTTTTCCCTCAAATTAAGTTTTCCTAAAATAATTCTTTTTTTTTTATTAAGGAATAGGTGGAAGAAAGGTAAATCTATTACGACTAATTTGTTAGAGTTTACTAATTTCTGCATTTCTCCAATTGAAAACAGAAAGCAAGTTGATTGCATTTTCACGGATTTTAGTAAAGTT
The DNA here is from genome assembly GCA_963930735.1 of Dioctria linearis. Lineage (NCBI taxonomy): Eukaryota > Metazoa > Arthropoda > Insecta > Diptera > Asilidae > Dioctria > Dioctria linearis. Next base: position 251,399,344 of record OZ005741.1, read on the forward strand.
TTTGACCGAATCAATCATAAAATTTTGATTCATAAGTGGACTCTTCTTGGTTTTCCTTCTCTGTTTGTCAATTGGCTTCATTCTTATTTATCGGATCGTCTGCAGCGAGTTATATTTCGCTCAGCTCTTTCTGAAGTAACAGATTCTACTTCCGGTGTTCCTGAAGGCAGCCATCTCAGACCACTCCTTTTTATAATTTTCATTAATGACGTATCTCTGATTTTGACTAATTCAAGAATACCTTGCTATGCTGACGATGCCAAAATCTTCCGCATTGTTTCTAATGAAAACGAGCGTGGACTTTTAAATTTGGACTTATATACCTTTCATAAATGGTGTGCTATTAACTCTCTTCCTCTCAACATCAACAGATCTACTGATATGTCCTTTTCTCGTAAAAGGGGGCCCATTGAACTTCAGTTATACTTTAGACTTATTAACTAGACTTGACAAGACCAAGGATTTGGGTGTATTCCTTAATACTCGTCTTTCCTCCGAGTATGCTATTAATACAATCGTAGCCAGGGCTAATGCTACTCTGGGGCTTGTAAAGAGATGGTGAAAAGAGTTTAATGATCCATTCATAACGAATGTCCTTTACTTTACATTTGCTAGACTTATTTTGGAGTATGCCAGTTCGATCTGGTCTCCTTTTCATGTTGTATATATAATTCGTATTGAGGCTGTGCAGCGGAGATTCGTTCGTTTTTCACTACGTGGACTTCATTAGGATAATCCTATTATTCTACCTCCATATATTGATAGGCTTAAACTCTTTCCATTGGATTCTCTTGAAAATAGGCGAAAAGTTTCCAGAGTTATTTTTGCGTTATAGTATATACAAGGAGCAATAAATTCTCCTGAGCTCTTAAATACTTTCAATATATCTATTCCTGTGCGCTCCTTGAGGTACCATGACATCTTCATCGTACCTCATCATAGTACGAACTATGGTTTTCATGAGCCGATTTCATCAATGTCTCGTTCCTTTAACAACCAGTTTGATTGCATTGACTTTCATCTTTCAAAAAGTTAATTAAGAGATCAGTGGTAACTTTTTATTTTATTATTATTGTTATGTACACTTTTGGTCATTATCATTGTTTACATATGTATAATTTCTTTTTGTAAACTTAGTAATCAGATCTTTGATGAAGTTCTAAATAAATAAATAAGAAAAAAAATAAGTGCACAAAACAAAAATCTTCAAACAGGCTTATTTCAAAGAAAAAACAAAATATAGACATAGAATGCTTTACAAATTAGGTTGAACCTACTATTATTATTTTCGAAACAAAAATTTACTTAAATAAAGCTTTTGAAACATACATACAAGTATATAATATTTGAAAGCCCAATCATATTTTATGAGCTTTTGTAATTTAGATGACCGAAAATGAGGCCTTCCTTATGAATTTTTCTAAAGCTGATAAAATAAACGTATCATTTTAAACTTTTAACATTATCTTGCTACAGCTCTGAGGTTTAGAAACACATTTTTTTGTTTTTAATAAAATGGCAACCTTGTACGCTCCTCCATGTGTCTTTTGCGTGACATCGAAAATTGCTGCCTCAGTAAATTTTTTTCTGTTGATCATAAACAAACAAGAAAATTATTTATCGCTTACTGGACACGTTCAGGGGAAGGATGAGCCTATAAAATAAAATAAAAAATGTATACAAACAAAATTGCGTCCGCTGTTTATCAAATGTTTAGATTTTCGACCACTTTTTCGATCATTTTTACCTCAAAAATTAATTTATTTGCGCGATATCTATAAAACTTCAGGTACATCCTTCCAATAATGTTATAGGCAGAAACTTCTGCAAGTTTCATCCAGATCCATCAATAACTTTTTGATCTACAGAAGCAGCAGTTTTTGAAGATGCACTTTCGAGATAGTCGCGTTTAAAGTTTTAATAAGAAAAAACTTATTTTAGTGACTTATCGATCAATCAGCGATTCCAGGCGCATACAATAAGACTTCGGCTTCCTCGAAAACCTGATTATCGTCCATCTGCTGTTGTAGGACAATACTAATGGGAGGGACAATAGAATTATACAAAATTATTTTGTGAAAGAAAGGTTGCTGTACCCCAACCGCTTCGGCTACCTGACCAGCTAGTATACGGTATGAATAACTGCCATAACTCCGTAATTATTTAATATTTTAATTTTTCCTCTTTGCGGCACATTTTCAAAATATAACGAAAAAAATCAGAAATTATTAACGGTTTGCTCCCCTTAATTAACGTTTTTTTAAATATTATCTCACATTATTTGACAAACATATTAATTTAGAAAATAAAATGAAATGGAATTGATATTGTTTTTCCAAATTTACCAAATGAGAGTATATTTCTACTCGATTTAGTTTTAAGATTTCAGACCTTATTGGTCACAAAATAATAAAATATATGGAAAATAACACAGCTTAGGTAAAATTACATACTTTTTATCTAAAAATTCCTTTTATAAAGGGTCCTAACACCATTTGAAAATAAATTTACCCAGAATATGTTTTTTTACGTACTATTTATTTAACTTTAGGTAGCCGAAAGTTATATTGCCAATTTTCAAGGGAACACTAGACTTATTTTACGGAAATTCCTTGCACTGAATATATATGATTATGATATAACCGTATATTATTTTTTGCAGTGTAATCTTTTGTTATTCTCCAAAAATTATTTACAGACTTAGGGAGTTAGTATTTATCAATCTAAACCAATCCGCGAATAAAATTTTTACTAATTACATAATACAATATTATAATCAGAATAATATTATCGCCCTATATGATAACAATCTGCAAGCTTCCTTCCTTCTTCTGCCTCTTCTTTATATTGTTTTCTATCCAAAATAGTTTACTGGGCTTAAGAAAAGTTTGCATTAATTTTCAAAAGACATTAAATCCTTGCCCAGTTAAGCGAGCGAACAGAGGGGGCAACTCAATTTAAATGAAAATAAATTTTCGAACAGAGCGAAGCGTACAGCAAAACTACTACTCCATTATCGTAATTACACAGGACTAAGATCCTAAAAACACTTGTTCATCTCTAGTTAACATCTTACGGCGTAAACTTGTAAAAGCTTTATGGCCAGTCATTAACATAACGCTTTAACGAGGAAACTTTACACGTAACCTTTTTGTATTCGACTATTTATTTTTACGGGACGTGTTTCCAACCAACTCGACGACGCCCCAAAATAACGCCCAGTCTTAAATCCTCGAAGAAGCTAACCACCTTACAGTTGAATGGGCCAAGGCGGAAATTGCTCTCATATTCAGGTGTATAATAACTACCGCTAGTTTAGCTTCACCTAGGTATCATCATAATAACGCGTCCTATCGTGCCATACACCCCGTGGGGGGGAAATGTTCACAGTCATCGTGGTCTGGAATGATGCTATAATAAAAGGAGAGTTCCTAATAAAGTCCTCACCATTTCAGGGCAGGTACTTTCAGAATTTTGTCTGTTCTGGGTCTTAGGATGAAATTAGATGTATGTATGTCAGAGGGGGTGGACGTGTGTAGTTTGTTGTATTCCTCTTCTTTGCAAAGTTACTAAACACCCAGCAGATTACGGCTTTCCGTTTATAGCCAAAAATTTTGTGCGGAACAAATTTGGCTAATCATAGGCCTGAATTTGTACTCATTTTACCTCAGTTGCAAGAGAACCTTCAAAGTCTATGACAACACATGTACATATATTCTGAAAAGGACAACAGCACTTACGCTCAGCCACACTTCATTTTATGTATATATTATGTATGTATGTATTTGTGTAATGCCACTTCGGGCTTCAAATGAAGCAAAGTCAAGCAAGGCCCATTCATTTGTGGGGAAACTGTAATTACCAAGTATTTCTCATCGAGTTACATAAAATGGAAAGTTTTTGTCCTTCGCAATGACTGTCATTTGTATATCGAGGCTGTAGAGACCAAGGAAAAGGGAACCGATAAGTATTTCCGTATAGAGAAAATTATATGACAAAAATAAAAGTAGGTTTTCTTTGGGTTACGTTATAACAACTGCTATAATATAAAACCTATAGTATATAAGGCAGGAGGATTATGGCTAGAGCGCAATGAGGATAGGGATTTTAAGACGAAAAGCTTACTCTTGATTTATCATCTCAATCTGATACCGTAATTAATAATCGGCATTATTATGGTAAACAGCTTAATCCAGTGGTTTATATTTTTGAGGTCCTTTTAGACGATTTATGCGAATGTTTCTCTGGACAAAATTTTAAAATTGTTACCTCAATTTTCCCGTAATTTTTTTTTCATTTCAAGTGACTGCAAAAAAAACAAGACAAAATATAATTCGAAGTTACAATGAATTATGTCCATTCAACACCTCTTTATTATGCGGGCCGGATTTTCCTTGTTCTAAATTTCTCAACAATTACATTGAAAATTTGTAATAAAATGTAAAAAAAAACTCCGTGCACAATGTTGGAGATCAAATGTTTTTGGTTGCAATTCTATATAATCCATATACAAAAAAAAAAGATTTTCATTTTGCAAGCTCTTAAAAATGAAAAATAAGTGAAAATTAATCAACAATATATAAAAAAAAATATTTGTATATAAAAATCAGAAATTATTGCATAAATATAAGAAATCAAGAGGCATTCTATAATGGGAATTACTTAAATTTTTTCTTTTCTCTCTTAATTAATGTTTATTTTTACTTTTGAAAGTAAGTAATCGGATAAATTTTTAGAACTTTTAAATAATTTTTAAATTTTTGTTTGGAGTTTTTATCATATAATTCATTAATTAATCTGGCTGATACTGGTCTAGCGCCATGTAGGATTTCAAAGGTCCTCTCGGATCAAGTTCTGAGATCTGATACCATCTAGCAACTTTAATCTATCAGTACAATGCTATATTCGCAAAATTCATTCAGAAGAGAAACCCGCCTGGTCTCATGTCACTCTCAACAAGTTGTAAACTGTTTTTGTATTTTTTTTTTTAATATAAGAACCAGCACAAGCTCGCTGTAGGAACACGTTTAATGAACGAACGGTCAAAAATACATGCTCTGATTTACTTAGTCCGTTTTAGTACTATATTTAAAACTAAACATAAACCAAAACACCGTGAACAATCTTAGAAATAAAATAATTTAAGGTCATTGTACGAACATATCTACCAAATTTATTGTACTGTCAGCACATACTTACAGGTCATTACATTCTATTCAATCAATTTTTTGGATATGCACTAAGTTCATTGCTGGTCAAATGGTCAATTTCAACCTTATCGGCCTTTAAAGCCCCGGGTCCAGACGGTATTTTGCCGGTCCTTCTTAAGGCTGAGAGCGTGGTGCTGACCCCATACATCGACTCCATTTTCAGGGCATGTATCGCTTTTGGGTATGTCCCTGAGATGTGGAGGAAGGTGAGGGTGAGGCACTGTGTGCGATGGATCGACCAAATGTTAAGACGACGATACTTAGCTGTGGATGTAGGCGGCTGAACCTCTCTCAGTGTGCTGGTCGAGAGACGCTGCGCGCAAGGTGGCGTACTATCCCCAGTAATCTGGTGTATTTTGGTTGACTCACTCATCACGGTACTGAAAAACATGGGATTCTGATGTGAAGCGTATGCGGATGACATCCCTCTGCTTATTTCCAGGCACAGCATGGCTGCTGACAATGCCTTCATGCAACGAGGCCTCAATATTGGTGAGGACTGGTGCACCCGTCATGATATGACAGTGAACCCAACAAAGTGCAGCTTGGTGCTCTTCTCCAGAAGACGTTGTAACGGCTATAATCTCTCTATTAGAAAAAAATATCTATTTTTTTTTCTTGGGGGTTAATCATTCATTTTTGGTCAGTCTCATTTTAATCCAGACTTTGATTAAACGACAAATTTGTTTTCTTAATGTAAAGAAAGAAGAGAGGAACTAATTTCGTTTTCGCATCGAAAGTTCAACCGGAAATTAAATTTAAGACTCAAAAAAAAAAAAATCAAAAAAAAATGTATTTTTCTGTCCCTCAGAAATCACGCATTAAATGGGCTTTGTTAAGAAAAACTGCGCTTAACAAAGTGCAATTCGAGAGGCACTTCCGATCACCCAACAAAAGGTGCTGATCGATACAGTGCAATGCACTTTAGAACATTTACCTCGTATCGCTTCTTTGGGGAATCAAGACATGCGACGATCGAGATCCTCACATTGTAAAGTGAGTCGTTAGAAGTAAGAACTTCTCCGGGAACAACTCAAGCCTCTGAATTTGGGGGTTTTTTTTGTTTTTTAACTGTCGCTCATCTAAACCTGGCACGCGGCTAGCATTTTATCATCAAAGTTAAAATAGTGAAGTGAATGTACTAAAATCGCACGAAGTACCAGAATAAATTCGGTTGTGGTTTTGAATAAATACCGGAATTCGAGCTTTGTGCGTGTGTGTAAAAGTTTACAAGATTTCCAGTACTAGTAGACGACACTGGAATTCCATCAAAATCAATTTGTTTTGCGGTTGCACCCAACTATCACCAAGCGTGATATAAGCCCCCTTTCTGAGCTATAAGGTGAGGTGAAATTACTTTTCTGTCGAGAGTGCAATTCCTCAGTGAAGGTTTTTTTACTATATACATATACCAGGTGACAGAGTCTGGACCGGTACTGTGGGAATCCAAGAAAGCAAAATCGGCAGTGAAGTGCGCCGGAACTTACCTGAGACCAGATTTCGCACCCACCTACCTGAGCATTCAAGCTTTCTCAGATTTATTTCTCTCCACGGATCAACCGATCTGCTAATCAACGTCGCGGGAAGATAGGGGATCAGTTAGGGAACGAGAAGGAAAAGAAGAGGGAAGGGAAGGGCAACAACAGCAACCCGAATATTCCCTTTGGTTTTTTTTATTTTATTTTTTTTTAGCAATATTCACCAGGTCGCTGAAGCGCTTCATCGCCGGGGGATTGTTATGTAAGTACGCACTTATCATTTGTGTAATAAGAGAATAGTCGGGTGTTTTTTTTGTTTTTCTCTTTTCTTATCTTCGCAGAGCATATATAGGCTATAGCAGTGAAATTTTCATTCTGAGTTTTTTTTGTGCTTTATTTATGATGTGTAACATATATAGGTACTGTCATATAGCGTAATGTTTTCAGTTTTAGGTTGATTTGTCATTGAATATTCGTGTATGGAGTTAAGAGTGTAATGTAAAGGTTCTTTTATATTTATTTTTTTTTTTTTGTATTTAGTCTATATGAGAGCATAATTTTTTTTATGGGTTTACTTTATAATAGTGCAAAGATTTCTTTTTTTTCTGTTTTTATTAGCGTAAGTGGTTTTCTTCTTTCCTAAATTGTTCTTTTTTTCCCCTCAATTTCTTTGATATATAGATATGTAACCCGAACAGCAGAAAAATTTTAATATCTAGATATATATGTACCTACAATTTTTTTTGTATTTTTTTTGTCTTTAAGTTCTAAATAAAATAACATGGCAATAGTCTAAATAATAGTTTTCGTTTGGTGCTGTGTCCAGTTGGGGTTTTGGGAAGATCGAGATGGCAGGAGGCAGATGTAGTTGGCAATCTCTCCTTGAGTTTGGTGAGTGGGGCAGTGGGATGAGTTTCGAGTAATAGGGAGGGTCCTATCATTCAGAGTGGGGTCCGTATTCCTATATTTCAGTTTTTTTTCTCCATCTTGTTTTCTTCCTATTTTAATCATTCTTCTAGAGCGGTACAGTAAACGGTGGTTGAACAGCGAGCAAGAACTTACCCCAGCCCTGAGCTTGAGCCGGCAAGAAGCCTGTACCGTGCTCGCCTAAAGATCAACCTCCATTGTCCCTCAACAACCTTAAAAGGGACATAAAGTAGCCATGACCAGTCATCTGCCTCGCTGAGTTGAGTGGTCGAGAAGCGGCCACGCTGAGAGGTATATATGACTGGCCGGAAGGTTACAAATATGGCGCCCATACACAAGCATAATTTTCTACAGTTTACAAACGAATGGGTTTTTTTTTGTTGCTGTTTACTTTTACGAGTTAAAATATCAACTGAATATAGTTGCGCTATATTCACAGCGTCAATCTATTAGGTTGTTCGTTTAGAGACTAACTCTGGCTTCTTTAACACTTTTGCAGTCTTAAGTGCTCGTGACAATGCTTTCGCTGAATGGTTAGGATATTCCTCACTGTAGGTTTCGCCCTTATGTTCGATCGGCATTAGCGACTCTTAGTGATTTTGTAAAATCCTCGTTAGAGAAGGCTATTCGTATTTTGCAGGTATTACACCTTTTTTTTTTTATTGTTGACAACATTTCCGTCTAGTAGTTGATATGTGGCCTTTGAAGGTTTCCCTGCTTGATGTTTGATATGTGTTGTCATTTGTTAAATAATTATTTCTGGAAAAATTATCCAAATGCATACTCCGCCAGGCGGGCTGTTAGATTGAGCAGATTAGTATTCTCTATTAGCCCCGCTGGTGGAAATGATGTCGATTACGGCACTTCTCATTTACATAGGAGAAAATTTGGATCACTCACCACTGACTCATCAAACCCTTAAAACCTGAACTAAATGAACCGTGTCACCAAACGAAGAAATATTAACCACAATTCAATTCAGGAAACCTACTTTTTTTATTATTATCGAATTTTCTTTATATATATATAAATATACCAGTACACGTTTTGTTGCAAACTGAAGAGCCAGGACATCATTTTATTGGCCCAGAATCTGCTGTCATAATTCTATTATTTTACAATATACTGGTACGTTTTTATGTCTAATTAACTGTACTTATTTTCGCATTTCTATTGAACTTTAATTTTTCCTCTAAATTATTTGTTGGTTTTGATTTGTTTAATAGTACTATTTTTTTTTGCCTTTCGTTCAACGTACTAATATAGTTCTTTTCCTACCCGTAGTTAAGCCGAAGCTCACTCTGCTGGCGATCTAAGCATTATATTCCTTTTTTTTTCTCTTTCTTGTGTTTTTTATAGGTATATCTTTAGTCTTTATTGGCTATTCGGTATAGTCATAGTGTCATCGTTCCTGTATGGTAACAAGATTAGACAATCTTTATACAGTCGAAAACAACGAATACCTTATTGCATTTTATCTTACTTCTACTGGTTTTATTTTAGTATACGCATACATATGTATATAATTTTTTTTTCTTCTCCATTATCTTCAATTGCATTCCTTGATAACCTAAATATTTTTATTCACCTCATATTTTAATATATATTTATATCCATAACTCGTTTACCTTTCGCATTTACTAATAATGGATCCCAAATTCCTATTAGAGGACGAACGCAATGTTGAGTATAAGGTCAGGGGCCTAGATATAACCGATCCCGAAGCCTCTACCAAACTTAGAGAATTATTAGATTTAGAGGCATCGTTTCCTGGTCGAGCACCAACGGTTATGTACGATCCTTCCGAGAAGGGAAGTGAGCTTGAGATTTGTAAAGAAAAGCTCGCCTTGCTAACTCAGCTAATTAAAGAAAATAAAGTCCAAACTCATGACGATTATCAACGCGTGAGATGTCGATTGAGTCACCTAAGTGGGCGAGCTATACGCTTAGCTGGTTCATGAACAGATCATTCACAAGAGGCCACTGAACAAGTATCGGCCCTATCCGAGCTTATTAAGGAATTCATGAAAATTAAGATTCCTCCTCGTAGGGATGCCTCTGAGAACCAAAAGCCCCAAGCCCTTGCAGGAGCAACTAGTACTCCAGCACCAACTAACTTTGAGACAAATGTCGATGGAGCTGAGACTGCGAATGTTGGGACAGGTGCAGTCCGTCGACGAATTCAGTGACACTTCCATCTCTGTCGATAATCGGGAATACAGCTGGGGATCTAGGAAGGTCTCCTAATCAGTTTTTGAGCACAACTACGAATCCTCTAAATTACACAACCCTGACGCCTCGAATGGGCAATCAGAGTGAACCCTTATCAACAACTCCCTTCCCTACTGAACAAAATCGCGGTAGCAACCCTAGCGGGAATCAATCCAATGCCCACTTTCAGTACAGCGGTCGCCCAGAAACTTCAAGCTCTCCTCATTGGCAGCCAAGGCTACCAAAATGGAAGATATCTTTTAACGGGTCCCCAGAGGGCCTTGACGTCACCGAATTTATCTTTCGACTAGAAATGCTTTCCAAGGACGATAACTATCCGCTGGATCGTTTAATTGGCATTTTGCCAAATTTCCTCTCAGGTACGGCTGAAATCTGGTTCCGGGTTTGCAAGCGCAAATATCCCGATACGAGCTGGCAGGGTATGAAGACAGCCCTACTCGAGCGACTCGGGAGCTATGTCTCAGAAAGAGAAACGCGAAGGGCCATTGAAACAAGAAGACAAGGCCCGAAAGAACCGTTCAATAACTTCCTGCTGGACGTAGAACGACTTAACGGTCGGCTTCGAAGACCATTTCCTGACAGAGAGCTACTCGAAATCGTCAGAGAAAACATGGACCCAGCTCTGCAGAGTGCCACTACCACGACAATATTCAGATCAACGGAAGAGGTGAGAATTATCTGCCAGCGGCTATAGAAATTGTGGGCTAGATCTGGGCACGATCCTCGACAGCTGACTATGGCGCGTACTTTCCGAAATAGAGCGCAGATCGAAGAACTAGAGGAGGTAATACCCTTGTCAGACTACGTTGATAATGACATTGACCCACAAGTAGCAGCGCTTACGCCAGTGCTAAGGAGAAATACTGCTAACCGCGCTTCGTTTGATATATGTTGGAACTGCCGAGACTTAGGCCACAGATATCAAGACTGTTCAAAGGGTCATCTTGGGATATTCTGTTACGGTTGCGGACGTCCTGGCGTGCTGAAGCCAAACTGTGGGACCTGTTTAAGCCGCGCGGTAAACAAGACCCCGAACGCAGAACGAGCTGGGGTCATGCGTTCGGGCCATACGACCAGTTACCCCAGTGCCAGGAGAGTAGAAGCAGCCACCAATACCGAGCCTGTAACTCATCGTTAGAGGATGGGCTTGCTTTATCGACCTTGCTACCCACTTTATCCCTTTCCCACTTAGCATCAACCCAATCAACCCAAACTCTCCAATCGGACATAGACACACCAAAAACAACTCCTGAGGAATTCCTTCGCTCTCGATATATCGCTTCAAGTCGAGGTCGGCTGCGTCAGCTTAGATCTCGGAAGTACTGGAAATCCAAAAAGCTGCTTCGTAAAGCAGTATCCGCCGCTATTCAGCGTGATGGAGAGGACCATCGTCCATACGTCACAGTACAAATAGCTGAAGAAAATATAGTTGGTCTGCTTGACAGTGGAGCTTCTGTTAGCATATTGGGAAAACACTCTCTACAATTTCTGCGTAAGAATAATCTTAGTTAGAGCCAGAGTCATTCATATGTTCGCACAGCGGATGGCTCACGGAATTCTATCATTGGTCACATAAAGTTGCCCGTCCGTTATGCTGAGAAAACAGAAACCATCCATTTTCACTTAGTGCCCAGCTTACAACAGGAACTTTACTTAAGAATTGATTTTTGGGATGCTTTTGGCATTACCCCTGCTGTAATAGATTCCCTGGATATTGATAAAACCACGAAGATCCATCCTCCGCAACACACCCTCACGCTAGAGCAAAATGCCCAACTGGAAGACCTCAAACATCAATTTCCATCCTTTTCGAAGCATGGCCTCGGGCGTACAAAGCTGTTGGAACACAACATCGACGTAGGAGATGCTCTACCAATAAAGCAACGTCACTATCCGGTATCCCCAGCAGTTCAAAAGCTGTTATATGGGGAACTGGACCGAATGTTAGCCATGGACGTTATCGAAGAGAGTCAGAGCTCCTGGAGCTCTCCAGTGGTTCTCGTGAAAAAGTCTAATAGGAAGGTGCGACTGTGTCTAGATTCTCGCAAGGTAAATTCTCTTACCAAGAAAGATGCTTATCCACTACCATTGATAGATGGACTCTTAGGTCGCCTCCGAGAAACGAGATATATCTCAAGCTTAGATCTGAAAGACGCATTCTGGCAGATACCACTCGCAGAGTCCGCTCGTGATAAGACTGCATTCACAGTTCCTGGAAGGCCTTTATATCAATTTAAAGTCATGCCGTTTGGTCCGTGCAATGCCCCTCAAACTATGTGTCGCCTTATGGACCGGGTAGCTCCTCATCAATACCACGATCGAGTATTCGTCTACCTAGATGACTTACTCATTACTTCCACTACGTTCGATGAACATTTGGACTTACTGAGGGTAGTCGCTTCCCTGCTTCGTCAGGCAGGACTGACCATAAACGTTGAGAAGAGTAAGTTCGTTCTTCGTGAAATCAAATACCTTGGCTATGTGGTAGGTGAAGGAGGTCTAAGGGTCGATCCTGAAAAGGTGTCTGCGATTGTAAATTTTCCTAGCCCATCAACAGTCCGGCAAACACGCAGACTACTTGGCATGGCTGGATGGTACAGGAGATTTATCCCAAACTTTTCGAGCATCGCTGCCCCGATCACAGAGCTTCTGAAGAAGGGTGCGAAGTTTCAGTGGACTCCGGAGGCTCAAGAAGCCTTTAAACAACTAAAAGAACACTTATGTTCGGCCCCATTGCTAGCTAATCCGGATTATACGAAGCCCTTGTATATAAGATGTGATGCCAGTACTATGGGAGTCGGCAGTGTCTTATTTCAAAAGTCGGAGGATGATGCCGAAAGACCAATTGCATTTATGTCCCAAAAGTTGAATCCTGCGCAGCGAAATTATAGTATCACTGAACTAGAATGCTTCGCTGCGGTACTGAGCGTAAAGAAGTTTAGAGCATACATCGAAGGCTTCCACTTTACGATCATCACCGACCACCAGAGTTTGAAGTGGTTAATGTCTCAAAAGGAACTTACGGGGCGACTCGCACGATGGAGCTTAAAACTACAGTCGTTCGACTTCGAAATCGAGCACGTAAAAGGAAGTCAAAATGTAGTGCCGGATGCCTTATCTCGAATGTATCTTGATTCGGCAGAGGCGACTATCTCTGACCTGAGCAAGCTAGATTACCTGGTAGACCTAAAATCAGCACATTTCTCTGACCCGGCTTACATAGGTTGGAAAGACAAAATCTCTGCTACACCAGCACAGTATCCTAACCTGCAAGTCACTGAACTGCACATTTTCATTCGTATTGAGGGCGGTGGTGATCATGATCTATCCGATATCCCCAGTTGGAAACTCTGGATTCCTCAAGGACTGACCAAAGATTTAATTAGCAGGGAACACGAGAGTTCTACTGCAGCTCATGGCGGAATCCATAAAACCCTCGACAGACTGCGAAGATATTATTTCTGGCCAGGCATGCGCCAACAAGTCCGCGCCTATATCTTACAATGCGATGTCTGCAAACAAACCAAAGCTCCAAATTGCAGGCTAAGGCCCAAAATGGGAAACCAGATTGAGGTAGTAAGGCCATTGCAGAGATTGCATATTGACTATATTGGACCCCTTCCATGAAGTAAACGCGGGAATACCACCATCCTAGTCGTCGTGGACCAGTTTACCAAATTTGTACTACTAAAATCTTTTCCCCAAGCTAAAACTAAACAACTCATAGAATATTTGGAGGAAAATATATTCCACTGTTACGGGGTACCCGAGATTATACATACTGATAACGGGCCACAATTTATCTCAACAGAGTTTGCTCGCATGATAGAACGTTTCGGCATTCGCCACACAAAAACTGCAGGATATTCGCCACAGTCCAATGCAGCAGAGAGAGTTAATCGCTCCATCGTGGCAGCAATTAGGTCGTATGTGCAAGAGGAACATACCAACTGGGATTCCCAGCTAAGTGATGTGGCTTGCGCTTTGCGTAATGCAACCCATCAGTCGACCAAATTTCCCCCCTATTTCTTACTTTACGGATATCACATGATCTTACATGGAGGTACATACAGTCTTCTCCGCCAAATTGATGGCTTGGCAGAAGGTAACTTCGAAGTATTACCAAGTAACTACAGAATTCCACAGGTACATGAGCGAGTGAAAGACCATCTCCGGGAAGCTTATGAGAGAAACGCTCACACCTATAACCTTCGCACGCGGCAGATAACTTATAAACCAGGGCAAATTGTCTATGTCCGGAATTTCGTACAGAGCAAGGCCGCAGACAAGTTCGCGGCCAAACTGGCCAACAAGTTCATCAAGGCTCGCATACGAAAGAAGAATGGTAACGTGAACTACGAGGTGGAAAATATGGATGGTAAGTTTATTGGCGCCTATCACGCAAGCAACATTCCCCAGTAACATCCTAAATCATAATTAAATATTCTAAATCATTTTATAAAATATATCGCTATACAACTCGCAAAAGAAAGGAGTAATATATATAGAGTAGTTAGACAATAAACTCGCCCTTAACTTTTTGTTTACTTCTTCCCTTGAATAAAAAAATTCAATAATAGTCTACTAAGACTTTCTAGCAAAAACCTATCTTTTTATTTCTCCTTGTGTTTTATAACCACATATCATCGCCGCTCTCTTGATCTTACAGAGTAACCATATCATCTTTCGTAAGAGTTATGCCCGGCTAGCTCAGTCGGTAGAGCATGAGACTCTTTGATCTCAGGGTGTGGGGCGTCCCCGCGTTGGGCCTTATTTATAGGACTGGACCACAGCCGTAGTGTCCCCTCAGCCTCGGAGAATTCCGCTCTGGAATGGGAACTTCCGAACCTGACCTGTAACGGCTATAATCTCTCTATTAGAAAAAAATATCTATTTTTTTTTCTTGGGGGTTAATCATTCATTTTTGGTCAGTCTCATTTTAATCCAGACTTTGATTAAACGACAAATTTGTTTTCTTAATGTAAAGAAAGAAGAGAGGAACTAACTTCGTTTTCGCATCGAAAGTTCAAGCGGAAATTAAATTTAAAACTCAACAAAAAAAAAAATCAAAATAAATGTATTTTTCTGTCCCTCAAAAATCAGGCATTAAATGGGCTTTGTTAAGAAAAACTGCGCTTAACAAAGTGCAATTCGAGAGGCACTTCCGATCACCCAACAAAAGGTGCTGATCGATACAGTGCAATGCACTTTAGAACATTTACCTCGTATCGCTTCTTTGGGGAATCAAGACATGCGACGATCGAGATCCTCACATTGTAAAGTGAGTCGTTAGAAGTAAGAACTTCTCCGGGAACAACTCAAGCCTCTGAATTTGGGGGTTTTTTTTGTTTTTTAACTGTCGCTCATCTAAACCTGGCACGCGGCTAGCATTTTATCATCAAAGTTAAAATAGTGAAGTGAATGTACTAAAATCGCACGAAGTACCAGAATAAATTCGGTTGTGGTTTTGAATAAATACCGGAATTCGAGCTTTGTGCGTGTGTGTAAAAGTTTACAAGATTTCCAGTACTAGTAGACGACACGGGAATTCCATCAAAATCAATTTGTTTTGCGGTTGCACCCAACTATCACCAAGCGTGATATAAGCCCCCTTTCTGAGCTATAAGGTGAGGTGAAATTACTTTTCTGTCGAGAGTGCAATTCCTCAGTGAAGTTTTTTTTACTATATACATATACCAGGTGACAGAGTCTGGACCGGTACTGTGGGAATCCAAGAAAGCAAAATCGGCAGTGAAGTGCGCCGGAACTTACCTGAGACCAGATTTCGCACCCACCTACCTGAGCATTCAAGCTTTCTCAGATTTATTTCTCTCCACGGATCAACCGATCTGCTAATCAACGTCGCGGGAAGATAGGGGATCAGTTAGGGAACGAGAAGGAAAAGAAGAGGGAAGGGAAGGGCAACAACAGCAACCCGAATATTCCCTTTGGTTTTTTTTATTTTATTTTTTTTTTAGCAATATTCACCAGGTCGCTGAAGCGCTTCATCGCCGGGGGATTGTTATGTAAGTACGCACTTATCATTTGTGTAATAAGAGAATAGTCGGGTGTTTTTTTTGTTTTTCTCTTTTCTTATCTTCGCAGAGCATATATAGGCTATAGCAGTGAAATTTTCATTCTGAGTTTTTTTTGTGCTTTATTTATGATGTGTAACATATATAGGTACTGTCATATAGCGTAATGTTTTCAGTTTTAGGTTGATTTGTCATTGAATATTCGTGTATGGAGTTAAGAGTGTAATGTAAAGGTTCTTTTATATTTATTTTTTTTTTGTTTGAATTTAGTCTATATGAGAGCATAATTTTTTTTATGGGTTTACTTTATAATAGTGCAAAGATTTCTTTTTTTTCTGTTTTTATTAGCGTAAGTGGTTTTCTTCTTTCCTAAATTGTTCTTTTTTTCCCCTCAATTTCTTTGATATATAGATATGTAACCCGAACAGCAGAAAAATTTTAATATCTAGATATATATGTACCTACAATTTTTTTTGTATTTTTTTTGTCTTTAAGTTCTAAATAAAATAACATGGCAATAGTCTAAATAATAGTTTTCGTTTGGTGCTGTGTCCAGTTGGGGTTTTGGGAAGATCGAGATGGCAGGAGGCAGATGTAGTTGGCAATCTCTCCTTGAGTTTGGTGAGTGGGGCAGTGGGATGAGTTTCGAGTAATAGGGAGGGTCCTATCATTCAGAGTGGGGTCCGTATTCCTATATTTCAGTTTTTTTTCTCCATCTTGTTTTCTTCCTATTTTAATCATTCTTCTAGAGCGGTACAGTAAACGGTGGTTGAACAGCGAGCAAGAACTTACCCCAGCCCTGAGCTTGAGCCGGCAAGAAGCCTGTACCGTGCTCGCCTAAAGATCAACCTCCATTGTCCCTCAACAACCTTAAAAGGGACATAAAGTAGCCATGACCAGTCATCTGCCTCGCTGAGTTGAGTGGTCGAGAAGCGGCCACGCTGAGAGGTATATATGACTGGCCGGAAGGTTACAAATATGGCGCCCATACACAAGCATAATTTTCTACAGTTTACAAACGAATGGGTTTTTTTTTGTTGCTGTTTACTTTTACGAGTTAAAATATCAACTGAATATAGTTGCGCTATATTCACAGCGTCAATCTATTAGGTTGTTCGTTTAGAGACTAACTCTGGCTTCTTTAACACTTTTGCAGTCTTAAGTGCTCGTGACAATGCTTTCGCTGAATGGTTAGGATATTCCTCACTGTAGGTTTCGCCCTTATGTTCGATCGGCATTAGCGACTCTTAGTGATTTTGTAAAATCCTCGTTAGAGAAGGCTATTCGTATTTTGCAGGTATTACACCTTTTTTTTTTTATTGTTGACAACATTTCCGTCTAGTAGTTGATATGTGGCCTTTGAAGGTTTCCCTGCTTGATGTTTGATATGTGTTGTCATTTGTTAAATAATTATTTCTGGAAAAATTATCCAAATGCATACTCCGCCAGGCGGGCTGTTAGATTGAGCAGATTAGTATTCTCTATTAGCCCCGCTGGTGGAAATGATGTCGATTACGGCACTTCTCATTTACATAGGAGAAAATTTGGATCACTCACCACTGACTCATCAAACCCTTAAAACCTGAACTAAATGAACCGTGTCACCAAACGAAGAAATATTAACCACAATTCAATTCAGGAAACCTACTTTTTTTATTATTATCGAATTTTCTTTATATATATATAAATATACCAGTACACGTTTTGTTGCAAACTGAAGAGCCAGGACATCATTTTATTGGCCCAGAATCTGCTGTCATAATTCTATTATTTTACAATATACTGGTACGTTTTTATGTCTAATTAACTGTACTTATTTTCGCATTTCTATTGAACTTTAATTTTTCCTCTAAATTATTTGTTGGTTTTGATTTGTTTAATAGTACTATTTTTTTTTTGCCTTTCGTTCAACGTACTAATATAGTTCTTTTCCTACCCGTAGTTAAGCCGAAGCTCACTCTGCTGGCGATCTAAGCATTATATTCCTTTTTTTTTCTCTTTCTTGTGTTTTTTATAGGTATATCTTTAGTCTTTATTGGCTATTCGGTATAGTCATAGTGTCATCGTTCCTGTATGGTAACAAGATTAGACAATCTTTATACAGTCGAAAACAACGAATACCTTATTGCATTTTATCTTACTTCTACTGGTTTTATTTTAGTATACGCATACATATGTATATAATTTTTTTTTCTTCTCCATTATCTTCAATTGCATTCCTTGATAACCTAAATATTTTTATTCACCTCATATTTTAATATATATTTATATCCATAACTCGTTTACCTTTCGCATTTACTAATAATGGATCCCAAATTCCTATTAGAGGACGAACGCAATGTTGAGTATAAGGTCAGGGGCCTAGATATAACCGATCCCGAAGCCTCTACCAAACTTAGAGAATTATTAGATTTAGAGGCATCGTTTCCTGGTCGAGCACCAACGGTTATGTACGATCCTTCCGAGAAGGGAAGTGAGCTTGAGATTTGTAAAGAAAAGCTCGCCTTGCTAACTCAGCTAATTAAAGAAAATAAAGTCCAAACTCATGACGATTATCAACGCGTGAGATGTCGATTGAGTCACCTAAGTGGGCGAGCTATACGCTTAGCTGGTTCATGAACAGATCATTCACAAGAGGCCACTGAACAAGTATCGGCCCTATCCGAGCTTATTAAGGAATTCATGAAAATTAAGATTCCTCCTCGTAGGGATGCCTCTGAGAACCAAAAGCCCCAAGCCCTTGCAGGAGCAACTAGTACTCCAGCACCAACTAACTTTGAGACAAATGTCGATGGAGCTGAGACTGCGAATGTTGGGACAGGTGCAGTCCGTCGACGAATTCAGTGACACTTCCATCTCTGTCGATAATCGGGAATACAGCTGGGGATCTAGGAAGGTCTCCTAATCAGTTTTTGAGCACAACTACGAATCCTCTAAATTACACAACCCTGACGCCTCGAATGGGCAATCAGAGTGAACCCTTATCAACAACTCCCTTCCCTACTGAACAAAATCGCGGTAGCAACCCTAGCGGGAATCAATCCAATGCCCACTTTCAGTACAGCGGTCGCCCAGAAACTTCAAGCTCTCCTCATTGGCAGCCAAGGCTACCAAAATGGAAGATATCTTTTAACGGGTCCCCAGAGGGCCTTGACGTCACCGAATTTATCTTTCGACTAGAAATGCTTTCCAAGGACGATAACTATCCGCTGGATCGTTTAATTGGCATTTTGCCAAATTTCCTCTCAGGTACGGCTGAAATCTGGTTCCGGGTTTGCAAGCGCAAATATCCCGATACGAGCTGGCAGGGTATGAAGACAGCCCTACTCGAGCGACTCGGGAGCTATGTCTCAGAAAGAGAAACGCGAAGGGCCATTGAAACAAGAAGACAAGGCCCGAAAGAACCGTTCAATAACTTCCTGCTGGACGTAGAACGACTTAACGGTCGGCTTCGAAGACCATTTCCTGACAGAGAGCTACTCGAAATCGTCAGAGAAAACATGGACCCAGCTCTGCAGAGTGCCACTACCACGACAATATTCAGATCAACGGAAGAGGTGAGAATTATCTGCCAGCGGCTATAGAAATTGTGGGCTAGATCTGGGCACGATCCTCGACAGCTGACTATGGCGCGTACTTTCCGAAATAGAGCGCAGATCGAAGAACTAGAGGAGGTAATACCCTTGTCAGACTACGTTGATAATGACATTGACCCACAAGTAGCAGCGCTTACGCCAGTGCTAAGGAGAAATACTGCTAACCGCGCTTCGTTTGATATATGTTGGAACTGCCGAGACTTAGGCCACAGATATCAAGACTGTTCAAAGGGTCATCTTGGGATATTCTGTTACGGTTGCGGACGTCCTGGCGTGCTGAAGCCAAACTGTGGGACCTGTTTAAGCCGCGCGGTAAACAAGACCCCGAACGCAGAACGAGCTGGGGTCATGCGTTCGGGCCATACGACCAGTTACCCCAGTGCCAGGAGAGTAGAAGCAGCCACCAATACCGAGCCTGTAACTCATCGTTAGAGGATGGGCTTGCTTTATCGACCTTGCTACCCACTTTATCCCTTTCCCACTTAGCATCAACCCAATCAACCCAAACTCTCCAATCGGACATAGACACACCAAAAACAACTCCTGAGGAATTCCTTCGCTCTCGATATATCGCTTCAAGTCGAGGTCGGCTGCGTCAGCTTAGATCTCGGAAGTACTGGAAATCCAAAAAGCTGCTTCGTAAAGCAGTATCCGCCGCTATTCAGCGTGATGGAGAGGACCATCGTCCATACGTCACAGTACAAATAGCTGAAGAAAATATAGTTGGTCTGCTTGACAGTGGAGCTTCTGTTAGCATATTGGGAAAACACTCTCTACAATTTCTGCGTAAGAATAATCTTAGTTAGAGCCAGAGTCATTCATATGTTCGCACAGCGGATGGCTCACGGAATTCTATCATTGGTCACATAAAGTTGCCCGTCCGTTATGCTGAGAAAACAGAAACCATCCATTTTCACTTAGTGCCCAGCTTACAACAGGAACTTTACTTAAGAATTGATTTTTGGGATGCTTTTGGCATTACCCCTGCTGTAATAGATTCCCTGGATATTGATAAAACCACGAAGATCCATCCTCCGCAACACACCCTCACGCTAGAGCAAAATGCCCAACTGGAAGACCTCAAACATCAATTTCCATCCTTTTCGAAGCATGGCCTCGGGCGTACAAAGCTGTTGGAACACAACATCGACGTAGGAGATGCTCTACCAATAAAGCAACGTCACTATCCGGTATCCCCAGCAGTTCAAAAGCTGTTATATGGGGAACTGGACCGAATGTTAGCCATGGACGTTATCGAAGAGAGTCAGAGCTCCTGGAGCTCTCCAGTGGTTCTCGTGAAAAAGTCTAATAGGAAGGTGCGACTGTGTCTAGATTCTCGCAAGGTAAATTCTCTTACCAAGAAAGATGCTTATCCACTACCATTGATAGATGGACTCTTAGGTCGCCTCCGAGAAACGAGATATATCTCAAGCTTAGATCTGAAAGACGCATTCTGGCAGATACCACTCGCAGAGTCCGCTCGTGATAAGACTGCATTCACAGTTCCTGGAAGGCCTTTATATCAATTTAAAGTCATGCCGTTTGGTCCGTGCAATGCCCCTCAAACTATGTGTCGCCTTATGGACCGGGTAGCTCCTCATCAATACCACGATCGAGTATTCGTCTACCTAGATGACTTACTCATTACTTCCACTACGTTCGATGAACATTTGGACTTACTGAGGGTAGTCGCTTCCCTGCTTCGTCAGGCAGGACTGACCATAAACGTTGAGAAGAGTAAGTTCGTTCTTCGTGAAATCAAATACCTTGGCTATGTGGTAGGTGAAGGAGGTCTAAGGGTCGATCCTGAAAAGGTGTCTGCGATTGTAAATTTTCCTAGCCCATCAACAGTCCGGCAAACACGCAGACTACTTGGCATGGCTGGATGGTACAGGAGATTTATCCCAAACTTTTCGAGCATCGCTGCCCCGATCACAGAGCTTCTGAAGAAGGGTGCGAAGTTTCAGTGGACTCCGGAGGCTCAAGAAGCCTTTAAACAACTAAAAGAACACTTATGTTCGGCCCCATTGCTAGCTAATCCGGATTATACGAAGCCCTTGTATATAAGATGTGATGCCAGTACTATGGGAGTCGGCAGTGTCTTATTTCAAAAGTCGGAGGATGATGCCGAAAGACCAATTGCATTTATGTCCCAAAAGTTGAATCCTGCGCAGCGAAATTATAGTATCACTGAACTAGAATGCTTCGCTGCGGTACTGAGCGTAAAGAAGTTTAGAGCATACATCGAAGGCTTCCACTTTACGATCATCACCGACCACCAGAGTTTGAAGTGGTTAATGTCTCAAAAGGAACTTACGGGGCGACTCGCACGATGGAGCTTAAAACTACAGTCGTTCGACTTCGAAATCGAGCACGTAAAAGGAAGTCAAAATGTAGTGCCGGATGCCTTATCTCGAATGTATCTTGATTCGGCAGAGGCGACTATCTCTGACCTGAGCAAGCTAGATTACCTGGTAGACCTAAAATCAGCACATTTCTCTGACCCGGCTTACATAGGTTGGAAAGACAAAATCTCTGCTACACCAGCACAGTATCCTAACCTGCAAGTCACTGAACTGCACATTTTCATTCGTATTGAGGGCGGTGGTGATCATGATCTATCCGATATCCCCAGTTGGAAACTCTGGATTCCTCAAGGACTGACCAAAGATTTAATTAGCAGGGAACACGAGAGTTCTACTGCAGCTCATGGCGGAATCCATAAAACCCTCGACAGACTGCGAAGATATTATTTCTGGCCAGGCATGCGCCAACAAGTCCGCGCCTATATCTTACAATGCGATGTCTGCAAACAAACCAAAGCTCCA
Source organism: Dioctria linearis (assembly GCA_963930735.1). Classification (NCBI taxonomy): domain Eukaryota; kingdom Metazoa; phylum Arthropoda; class Insecta; order Diptera; family Asilidae; genus Dioctria; species Dioctria linearis. The sequence continues at coordinate 251,421,650 of OZ005741.1, forward strand.
AATTGCAGGCTAAGGCCCAAAATGGGAAACCAGATTGAGGTAGTAAGGCCATTGCAGAGATTGCATATTGACTATATTGGACCCCTTCCATGAAGTAAACGCGGGAATACCACCATCCTAGTCGTCGTGGACCAGTTTACCAAATTTGTACTACTAAAATCTTTTCCCCAAGCTAAAACTAAACAACTCATAGAATATTTGGAGGAAAATATATTCCACTGTTACGGGGTACCCGAGATTATACATACTGATAACGGGCCACAATTTATCTCAACAGAGTTTGCTCGCATGATAGAACGTTTCGGCATTCGCCACACAAAAACTGCAGGATATTCGCCACAGTCCAATGCAGCAGAGAGAGTTAATCGCTCCATCGTGGCAGCAATTAGGTCGTATGTGCAAGAGGAACATACCAACTGGGATTCCCAGCTAAGTGATGTGGCTTGCGCTTTGCGTAATGCAACCCATCAGTCGACCAAATTTCCCCCCTATTTCTTACTTTACGGATATCACATGATCTTACATGGAGGTACATACAGTCTTCTCCGCCAAATTGATGGCTTGGCAGAAGGTAACTTCGAAGTATTACCAAGTAACTACAGAATTCCACAGGTACATGAGCGAGTGAAAGACCATCTCCGGGAAGCTTATGAGAGAAACGCTCACACCTATAACCTTCGCACGCGGCAGATAACTTATAAACCAGGGCAAATTGTCTATGTCCGGAATTTCGTACAGAGCAAGGCCGCAGACAAGTTCGCGGCCAAACTGGCCAACAAGTTCATCAAGGCTCGCATACGAAAGAAGAATGGTAACGTGAACTACGAGGTGGAAAATATGGATGGTAAGTTTATTGGCGCCTATCACGCAAGCAACATTCCCCAGTAACATCCTAAATCATAATTAAATATTCTAAATCATTTTATAAAATATATCGCTATACAACTCGCAAAAGAAAGGAGTAATATATATAGAGTAGTTAGACAATAAACTCGCCCTTAACTTTTTGTTTACTTCTTCCCTTGAATAAAAAAATTCAATAATAGTCTACTAAGACTTTCTAGCAAAAACCTATCTTTTTATTTCTCCTTGTGTTTTATAACCACATATCATCGCCGCTCTCTTGATCTTACAGAGTAACCATATCATCTTTCGTAAGAGTTATGCCCGGCTAGCTCAGTCGGTAGAGCATGAGACTCTTTGATCTCAGGGTGTGGGGCGTCCCCGCGTTGGGCCTTATTTATAGGACTGGACCACAGCCGTAGTGTCCCCTCAGCCTCGGAGAATTCCGCTCTGGAATGGGAACTTCCGAACCTGACCTGTAACGGCTATAATCTCTCTATTAGAAAAAAATATCTATTTTTTTTTCTTGGGGGTTAATCATTCATTTTTGGTCAGTCTCATTTTAATCCAGACTTTGATTAAACGACAAATTTGTTTTCTTAATGTAAAGAAAGAAGAGAGGAACTAACTTCGTTTTCGCATCGAAAGTTCAAGCGGAAATTAAATTTAAAACTCAACAAAAAAAAAAATCAAAATAAATGTATTTTTCTGTCCCTCAAAAATCAGGCATTAAATGGGCTTTGTTAAGAAAAACTGCGCTTAACAAAGTGCAATTCGAGAGGCACTTCCGATCACCCAACAAAAGGTGCTGATCGATACAGTGCAATGCACTTTAGAACATTTACCTCGTATCGCTTCTTTGGGGAATCAAGACATGCGACGATCGAGATCCTCACATTGTAAAGTGAGTCGTTAGAAGTAAGAACTTCTCCGGGAACAACTCAAGCCTCTGAATTTGGGGGTTTTTTTTGTTTTTTAACTGTCGCTCATCTAAACCTGGCACGCGGCTAGCATTTTATCATCAAAGTTAAAATAGTGAAGTGAATGTACTAAAATCGCACGAAGTACCAGAATAAATTCGGTTGTGGTTTTGAATAAATACCGGAATTCGAGCTTTGTGCGTGTGTGTAAAAGTTTACAAGATTTCCAGTACTAGTAGACGACACGGGAATTCCATCAAAATCAATTTGTTTTGCGGTTGCACCCAACTATCACCAAGCGTGATATAAGCCCCCTTTCTGAGCTATAAGGTGAGGTGAAATTACTTTTCTGTCGAGAGTGCAATTCCTCAGTGAAGTTTTTTTTACTATATACATATACCAGGTGACAGAGTCTGGACCGGTACTGTGGGAATCCAAGAAAGCAAAATCGGCAGTGAAGTGCGCCGGAACTTACCTGAGACCAGATTTCGCACCCACCTACCTGAGCATTCAAGCTTTCTCAGATTTATTTCTCTCCACGGATCAACCGATCTGCTAATCAACGTCGCGGGAAGATAGGGGATCAGTTAGGGAACGAGAAGGAAAAGAAGAGGGAAGGGAAGGGCAACAACAGCAACCCGAATATTCCCTTTGGTTTTTTTTATTTTATTTTTTTTTTAGCAATATTCACCAGGTCGCTGAAGCGCTTCATCGCCGGGGGATTGTTATGTAAGTACGCACTTATCATTTGTGTAATAAGAGAATAGTCGGGTGTTTTTTTTGTTTTTCTCTTTTCTTATCTTCGCAGAGCATATATAGGCTATAGCAGTGAAATTTTCATTCTGAGTTTTTTTTGTGCTTTATTTATGATGTGTAACATATATAGGTACTGTCATATAGCGTAATGTTTTCAGTTTTAGGTTGATTTGTCATTGAATATTCGTGTATGGAGTTAAGAGTGTAATGTAAAGGTTCTTTTATATTTATTTTTTTTTTGTTTGAATTTAGTCTATATGAGAGCATAATTTTTTTTATGGGTTTACTTTATAATAGTGCAAAGATTTCTTTTTTTTCTGTTTTTATTAGCGTAAGTGGTTTTCTTCTTTCCTAAATTGTTCTTTTTTTCCCCTCAATTTCTTTGATATATAGATATGTAACCCGAACAGCAGAAAAATTTTAATATCTAGATATATATGTACCTACAATTTTTTTTGTATTTTTTTTTGTCTTTAAGTTCTAAATAAAATAACATGGCAATAGGCTAAATAATAGTTTTCGTTTGGTGCTGTGTCCAGTTGGGGTTTTGGGAAGATCGAGATGGCAGGAGGCAGATGTAGTTGGCAATCTCTCCTTGAGATTGGTGAGTGGGGCAGTGGGATGAGTTTCGAGTAATAGGGAGGGTCCTATCATTCAGAGTGGGGTCCGTATTCCTATATTTCAGTTTTTTTTTCTCCATCTTGTTTTCTTCCTATTTTAATCATTCTTCTAGAGCGGTACAGTAAACGGTGGTTGAACAGCGAGCAAGAACTTACCCCAGCCCTGAGTTTGAGCCGGCAAGAAGCCTGTACCGTGCTCGCCTAAAGATCAACCTCCATTGTCCCTCAACAACCTTAAAAGGGACATAAAGTAGCCATGACCAGTCATCTGCCTCGCTGAGTTGAGTGGTCGAGAAGCGGCCACACTGAGAGGTATATATGACTGGCCGGAAGGTTACAACGTAAGCTGGGGTACTTTGTTCTTCCAGAGCTTTTTGGACACACTCTGCAACTCTCCTCATGTCAAGCAACTTTTAGTCTTCCTTGACTCGAAGCTGACATGGGGATTGCACGTAGAGGAAAAAGTTAATGCGGTTATGAGGGTATTCGCTCAATGCACGAGAACCTTTGGCTGCACATGGGGCATGAGACTGAGGGTTGTGCATTGGATGTACACCTCGATCGTCAGACCCATGCTGACATATGCCTCCTGTCTACGGTGGCCGAGGATGCTTGTGGGGACTACGATCCGGAAGCTGGCGGGCCTGAAAAGGCTTGCCTGCTTAGGAATTACGGGCTACATGCGATCTACGGCTACTGCGGCTCTTGAGGTCCTACTCAATCTGCCACCCCTGGATATTGTCATTCAGACAGAGGCCAAAAGGGCTGTGTGCAGATTGTTTGGAGGACGGCTGGACTGGCTCTTCTCATTGCTCTATGGGGTATCGGCTGGACTTGGAAAACCCTCTGGACGGTATGCCACGGGATGCGATGGTACCTGAGCTTCATTTCGGGGGTCGCTTCTCTGTAAGGTTTCCTGCAAGGGAATCGTGGACTGAGGGAGGTGCCTTATCGTGCCTTCCCTGGTCTGCTCTAAAAATCTTCACCGACGGCTCTCTCGCTAATGAAGGAGCTGGGGCAGGTGTCTACTTTCCTGAGCCTGACTTTGAAATGGAGTACTCACTTGGAAAACACACCACTGTCTTCCAGGCTGAAGTCTTCGCCATCTCAATGGCAGCGAAGTTAGCCCTTGATATGCAAAACAAGGGGAAAGATATCGCTATCCATTCGGATAGTCAGGCAGCCTTGATGGCTCTGAATGGCCCTCGAATAACATCTAAGTTACTGGGGGACTGCAGGTCGTCAGTGGATAAGTAGTGTTTCCACAACAAAGGGTCCCTCCTGTGGGGTTCTGGTCACATGGGGATCATGGGGGGGGGGGGGGGGGGGCTGAAAGGGCTGACCTTTTAGCTAGGGCTGACTCCAATTCTCCGTTCTTCGGACTGGAGCCCGCCGTGGGCGTTGCCACCTCGAGTATCGGGTCTCTCATCAAAGCGGATGTTCATAGGAAACATCAGCAGAGATGGGAGAACCTGAGTGCTTGTAGGTGTACAAAAGTTTCTTGATGGGCCCAATGGGAATATCTCCGATTTTCTCATGGGGCTCGGAAGGAGACAATGTAGAACCGTGGTTGGCATCATCACCGGCCACAGCTCACTTCACGCTCATCTAACAAGGATGGGAGTTGTTGACAGCCCTTAGTGTCTGTCCTGCATGGAGGGAGAGCCTGAGACAACCGAACACTTTTTGTGTGAGTGTCCGGCCTTCGCCCGGAGCAGACTGGATACTTCAGGGTCTCCCCTTCTATCCGTGGGTGAGCTGAAAAACCTTCCTCACCAAGACCTGATGCGCTTCATTAAGAGGACAGGAAGGTTTTGGTGAATGGGATACAGGATAGTACAATGGGCCGCTATGGCCTCCATGTTTGGGATGGGTTTCCCCTGTTCCCCCTGTTTTCAAAAAAAAAAGTTCATTGCTCCATATGTAAATTCTTCGCTAATTTAACACGCGCATTTCCTCAGCGTCAGCAAATTCCATATTTTCAAGCACTACTTGCGTCAGTGAGGAAATACTAGATTAGCAAGAATTATTTTACTTCAATTGTACATATAAAATAGAGGATCAATTCTAATAAAATACTCAGTTCGTTTTAGCCATTCAGTATAGCATTTTTCTTTATATATCTAACCCGTTACCTTTCAACTAAATTTATCTGGTGTAGTGGTTTATGTATCGCTTATACCTCATCCAATAATAGCCTGGGCTTAAAACCTTGACTGCAACTTCTACGTGAAATAAAATAAATGCAGACACCGGATGAAATTACGTGCAATGCAACATAGAACAAAAACATTAAGAAAGGAAATGAGATAGACAAAAAAAATATAAAAAATTATATAAACTATTTTTAAAATGTGCTTAGAAACGTCAACAACAAAGCTCTCGTATTTCTAACAGCAATACACATGCGATTAATAGGTTCGTACAAGCAAAAGTTAGAGGAATTAACATGCAACAGAGTTAACCGTCGCAATTTGTGCCTACTACCACGGCAAGAGATTTAGTCAAGTAACAACGAAGAATCAATATTCGCGTTTAAGAGTTGATGCACAAAAGTTACATCGGCAACTTTGCGACGTTTCAGAAGCGAGTGCATATTTAAAAGTTTCAAGCGATCCTTATAGGGTGTAAGAATATTCCAGGGTAGGTGTCTGGGAGCAAATCGTAGAAAATTTCGTTAAACAGACTCGATACGGTCGATTTGTGTACCGTAAAATGCAGAGCAGGCTTGGCTACCGTATTCGAGTAGTGGTCTCATAAAGCAAGTGTACAAACGCAATATTATGATAAGATTCGAAAAGTCTCGGGACCAATGTTTTATAAAACCCAGCATAGAACTATTCTACGATACCACATGGTTTATATTGGAGAAAAACTTCAATCTGTGATCACATTTGACACCCAAGTCACAGACAGAACCCGCAACCGTAATCCGAAAACTCATAAAACTCATAATCATAAGTGATTGGTGTCTGATTCCTGTGGAAAGTCATAACCTCAGATTTGTCGATATTGAGTACCAAATAATTGCTCTTGCGATCGCTCCCCCCCCCCCCCCCTTTTTGAGGTCCAACAAAAACAATATTTATACTCTAAAATTATTCGCCCTAATTAAATCAAGTTAAAAATATTTAATTTTTAATTTTTCAACATCCGCACTAAAAAATAGAAAATAATTTTTCTTTTCACTTATTCATCACAAAAGTTCTATAGAGTTTCTCTTCAATTTTTATTTTATTGAATTTTGAAATTATATTAAATTTGTTTATAAATTTTAACATTTTCAAGGTATACAAAGAAAGCATGATCTAGGCAGCTCAAATTTTAATACTAAAGTAAATAGCAATTTCCCGAAAGTGAAATTTGGAGCTCCTAATGTGTATCAAAATTCTTACAAAATTGCACTTTAATTCCCAGACTTTCCTTTCTTTGTGTACTTTGAAAATTTTAAAATTTATAAACAAATTTAATATAATTTTGAAACAATGTTTTTTTTAAGTTTTTTTTTTATATTTACCAAGTATATACTTTTTTAGCCTTAAGTAATTCTCAAAAAATTTAAAATTACATATATCATTAAGGAATTTTCAGTACAAGAAAGATGTTTGCATTATTTTGTGATCGAAAGCTTACAAAAACCGGGGTGTTTGATGAAAAGTGGTATATTGGGAAAATCATCATAGACGGGGTAATAAATATCAGATTCAGTTTTTCAGCAAAAATTTAATTTAAAGGAAAGATAGAGTTAATATTAACCCTGCCAAAATAGCACATCTCGAAAATTTCTCTAACATAGTGTCGATTTGAAAAGAAATTATTGGAAGAAAATTTAAAAAGTTTGCCTTTAATTTGCATAAAATTGTAGCCCAGCTCAATATGTTTTCTTGTTCATACTATTTAAAAAATAGCGTGTACAACAAGGACATTGACAGAGTATGGACCAGATACTGCCCAGAAGTGGCAGTACCTTCAAGCAGTTTCTTGCATTAATGTATAAATAAAAAAAATATCAGTTCGAGAGGACGAAGCCTGAATTTCGATTTTGGGGAGAGGGAGGGGAATTGACTCTTGACTCCTCTTAAAGACTTTGATGCGCTTCGGTTCATAGATTAGTGTTGGCCTGAGGAACGAAATGCACTATGTGTTCATTCTGGACAGAGCACTTGGTCCATCTCCCATACAAAAACTGTCAATGTCCTTTATGGAAATTATTGGGTTTGAATGACATTCAAACTACTTTTATTTGAAAAATATCAGCAGCAAGATAAAGTAAGAAGTGCATAATGCTGGCCGCTAACCGGTCCGGTATCCTCCTATTCAAGTAGTGCTCCGTGGCTTGTATATTCCGGGTCCGGGGTTACGACTGAACAATTTTCAATTTTTTGTGGCACCAACTTTTATTATGCTTACGGGATCAAAAGCTTATCTATTATTATATTAATAAAAGAATTCCTGCGATATCTGGATGCTAGTGAGATGTTGATGCTGAAACGGAAAGAGAAAGTGGTCCACAACTGATGGTCCAACTTCAGCAGCTTGAGTTATGAAAGAGCAAATGCGTTTTTTTTTATAGTTGAATAAGATAAAATAATAAAAAACATTGCGAAATTTAGTGACATAGTTACAGATTACAGAAACAGAAAATTAACTTGAAAGATATTGCTTTCCTCATCAGAGATTTTTTAAATATATGGGAGGAAAAATTGTATTAAAATTTTCATAAATATCGAAAATTTGGAACCCATATTTAACTTGTCGCCCTATAAGTAAAAAGTAAGAACACGCCTTCATATTGTAGCATTACCATGATTTTAGAGAAGAAATTTATGTTTCTAATTTTACTGTAAGGAATGAGGAATTGCATACAGGAATGAATGAAAATGAAAGAATGACAGAAAATACAGGTGACTTTCATATATATTTTTCCTTATTGGAAATGCCTTCACAATGTGTTTTATCAAAGACCCCTTCCTCTCCCATATCGAAAAGTGTTTTATATGGCGGGTCGTGTCTTGAAAAGTGTTGGTAACTTGAGGAAATTTCAAAATTTTTCAACATGAAAAATTTGATCTCATGTTATACTTTTCGTTAATTGTGCAGTATGTACAATTATTACTTTAACTTTGGAATATTAGATGAACGAACACGTTCTACTTTGAAATGCATGCAATTGGTTGCATACTGACTGATGCAGTATTTCATTGTTGGGGTTTGCAAGTACTTTTATAAATTTTACGATACTTTTGTTGAGTGTACGGAAATGCGTGTAATACTAAACAATTTCTGTCAATAGAATATATATGCACGAAATATTTGTAATTTTTACATTTTATATTACGAAAGCAATCTCATATTTCGTACAACTTTCGAAGCAAGCTTCCACTATAACAAGCGTACGTGCGTTCTTTTTACGAAACGTTTTATAGATTTTTACATTGTTTGTTACAATGCGTTTTAAATTCTACAAAAACTCTATAGATTTTAAGTAGTATTAGCCAAAACTACGAAAATCTTTCAGATGTTCGGTCCACCACCGAACTACAAATCACTCGATGCATCATGTCCTATGATTTCCTAAAAATAAACAAAAAAATCACAGAGAATTACATTCAAAGATGAATCAGCTTAAACACTTATCTAACTATTAAGCTGCTTCCATGCTACTTTTCCTCCTATAAATATCACAAAAGTGCCTCGATGATTTTCACAAGCTAAAAAGAACAAAACCTTATTAAAAACTAATCAAAATCAAATAAACCACACAAAACTTACATAAAATACACGTATTTCCGTGACTTTACATCTTAAGCTTGTCATCAAAGTGACATTACGTCAATCAAGTAATTTTCAATAGACCTACAGTTAGAAATATCTTTTACTACCTTTTTTGTGAATAGGTGAGATAAAAGAATTTTTCCGTAGCTGCGAGAAACAACCACAATCGAGCGATTTTGGAAAATAATTCTGAGCGAAGCTCCCAGGAAGAGGCAGCATGACTTAAAAAAGGCTGGGGAGATCCCATCAGGACTAGTTGTGAAGTGATTTGGGAGCCCATAAATATAATCGATATACTCGATACTCTTGTGTGAAATTGAAGGTTTAGTGAATGAAAAGTTGTGGGAGTCGTTCATATGAATGAAGTTGCTTTTGAGGTTGAAAATTTGACGAGGTAAAGGCATTGTCAAAAAAAGAATAAATGGCCAAGTGCGAGTCAGACTCGCGCACGAAGGGTTCGAACCATCATACAAAATTTAACACTATGTACTTTTTTATATATTTCTTCAAATGAGAGTAGGCGTCATATGAAAAAATAGTGCTGTCATTTGAAAAAATAATAATAATGCTGTCATTTGAAAAAAAAAATTCCTACTTAACATAATAATAATGAACGAGAATAAAACCAGGAAAAAATGCCGAAAAAATCACGCTTCTTGTATGGCGCCCCCTTTAATTTTGAATTTAATTTTATTTTTATTATTTGCATCAGATACCGGAGAGTTGGAGTCTACTCCTTGCTGCACGGTTATGGTTGAGAGTCAGCTAATTCTTTATCCACTAGGGTCAATTTCTTGACATCAGTCACCATAGAGCTGATTAGCCTTGAGTTTGCGAAAACAGCAGATGACCGATATCGCCTTTAACCCGCCTTACACTACGCCGAACGACATCGATTACTGGGATAAGTAACGTGCTCTTGGAATTTTGAGACGCAGATGGTGAGTCTTTGGAAAATAGTGCATGAGTATCAACGACACAAATTTTGAACCTTTAAACATAGTTTATAAGACTAGTAGTCTTGGCGATTTAAACAAATTAAGAAGGCTAGCAAATTGTTTGAGGTACTATTATTAAGCGCACATAATCAAAAAGTCACAACACCTTTTTAAACGAATAAATTATTTATTTATTGCTATTCTTCTTACTGCAGTGACTTCCGACTAAATTAAGATTTTTGGTATGAAGTTTTGAGTTGATTTGTGGATGAAATATTTTTTGCGTTTTATTTTATGTAGGGTTGCGGTAAAAGCAAATTTTAAAAACTGTTCCTTGAATTTTTTTTTTTTTAGTAAACGTTTGAATTTATATTTTTATTATTTAATATATAGTTATTATAGTTTTAATTATTTTTGCTATGCAGTGTTTTTGACACCCTCTGATTCCAACGCCCTGTACAAGTGCATAATTCAAAATTTTCATAATTCCTAAAACATAGTCAATTCTGATTTTAATTCACTACAGGAGTTTTAACACTTTGAATTGTGTCCAGGGTAAAGGGCGATTAGTACCTGTGTAAACCAAGAGTCTGGAGCAGTTCTTGGATTGCATTTATGATGCTTTAAGATCTTGAGATAGTTTGTGTTTTATTTAAGGGATAAGGATTTAACATCTTATCATCATATTCCTGCAGATAGTTAAATCACTTAAGTAAATTTTAATTTCATACGGCTGTTCTTCGAGACACCTCTATCTACATATGAGACTAAGAATCAATATTTTAAATGTGATATTGTTTATTAATATTTGTTTGTTTTTATTAATTTTTAATTTTCGAAACTTAACTTCATGTGGATCACTGGACCTTCTTCCTGTTGCGGCGGTAGTTTCCATCCACATTTTTTACGGAAAATTCTTGATTTGGTGACCCAGGATCTCCTCACTGAATTTGTTATGCTTTTACTCGATATATTTTGATTGAAAAAAACTTGTTAGTTTTTTATGTCTTTTGCGTTTATCTACTTGTCACTCTACGTCCTCGACAGAATCCCTACGACAGACCGTAAACTCGTCTCGCCCATCTTACTTCTCTTTTTTCTGAGTTTTTTTTTCATGAGCACAAGTTTCAACAAATTTCCCTGTATGTTTTTCAGTTTGGGCTATGGTGATGCCGGGAGTTTCAGTAGGTAACCGGTGAGTTTTAATTGGAACAGAGGTTTAGTTATGTTATTTTATTTTAATATATTATAGTATGACGTTTTATTTTTCACAGTTCATTATTTCTATTTTTTGTTTTTCTTATTTATTTATTACTATTTTTAGCGTTAGTTTTATTGAAAATCGTAGCTGTAAGGTTAGGTTATGTTAAAGGGGTGCCGCTATAACTACCTAGCCTGCTTCACTAAGACCACCAGTGGGTCCATTGTGCCCCTCATCCTGATGCGATAGCCTAAAAATTATCCTAGATATATCCTGCTTCGCTTAGAAAACTCAGGATACATCTGAACTCTTTATTTTCCACTCCCTCAGACTTGAAAAGAAGTAGCTAGCCAATAGCCTACCTATTTTCATCAGATCGGGGCACACACAGAGTGCGTGCGTACATCTCTATGAGATTATTAGGAGTTACAATTCAATTTTTGGAATTTAAATATTATAGTACGTCTAAACGGGATTAAATATGGCTATATCGCTAGAGCGTACATTACATCTGCAGATATGTATGAACTCAGAGCCAACCATGAATCGTGATGGTCAACTAAATGGATTGAAATTTCTGCGCTCACGAATGACGTTACTTTTTTAAGTGCTCGCAGGTGTATGTCTTTAAAGATATTACTGCTTTCCATATAGAATTTACAATATAGGTAATAGTTCCTTTTGAGTAGGTTATATACATATTTTCTGTATAATTGAAACACAAATTTTAACAACATGAGGGCGAGGATCTAGCATTGAAATTAGGGAAATGGGTCATCTTGCAAATTAAATTGAAGAAACAAAAACAACATCCAGCACCGTAAGTGGTTTAGTTTAGGAAGGTTCCAATTACCCGAAGTGGATGATGTGTCATTTTTTAACACATTTTTTAATAGTATAGTAGATTAGGGTGCAAACTGCAGGAGTCCTTCAAACCAAACTTTTCCCAGTTTTACACACTGGCATATATAATATGTACTGCTAGATTTGCTATTCCATGCGGGAACAATTTTTTGTGCCAAAAATAGTTTTTACGTCGGTGACAACATTGAAAAAACCATTGGCGGAAAGTTGAAAAGTGATTTTAATAAAATCTTTCGAATTCGTGTAGAGTTTTTTTTTAATATATTGCCTTTGATAAAACAACTTTTATCACTAATTAAACAAAATTATTAATTTAAAAATATTTATTTCGACGAACCCACTTATTTATTTGTTGAGTACTGTTCTCTCTTAGTTGATACTTGGTGCTTAGAGCGAAAGAGAACGCTATAAGTGATCCCACTTTTTGAAGTGTATTCCTATGGACGTAGTCAGTCTATATCAGCAGTGGGCAAACCATCGATCACGATCGGCCGGTAGATCGCGAACAGTTGACAGTCGATCGGAGATATTTTAAATAATTTACTAGGTTATGTTCAAATCGTTTAATTTAAAATGTGTACTAAAAACTTAGCAGACGTTCAAACATGAATTTAAAATTAAACACGTATCTATTCTACAACTGACATGACTCCCAAGCCAGTACCAAAGATGACGTAATAAGAAGATGGGAAGGAGGCCGAACAAAATTGGAAATTTTTCGCTTTTTTTTTCTAGAAAGAAACAAATAATGTCGTATACTTATATCTTTTGCATGAATGGGGGAAAAGAACATTGGCTATGCATTACTGTAGTGCGACTGAGACAACGAGCTAAAAACAAAAATTGAGAGAATGTAGGATTACCCGAACGACAAAATCTTCTTGAATACCTTCAAAATCCATTCAAACTATTCATAATAATGTTCATTGGGTAACCCTACCTCAATTTTGCAAATTTGCCTTTGCATAAATTGGTTTCTATGTACACTAATTGATCAACTTCAATGATTGGTAGAAATAATGGATTTTTAGCTATTTACAAAAAAAATTAACAGTTTCCTAATTTCATATCATTTTATTGCATAATTTTAGTAATGCCTTATGTGCAAATATATTGGATGTTAATGATATTATAAATGTGGCAGTGAAAATTTCTAATTTGATAAGAGCGCGAAGTTTAAGGAGGCGTCTATTCAGTAGTCAACTTGTAGGTAATGACTCGGAATATGAAGATTTACTTCTTTTTTGTCATGTTAGGTGGCTTAGCCGAGGAAGCTTTTTGTGAAGATTTCTAAGCATTTTGCCAGAAATTATTGCATTTTTGGACACATTGGGGAAAAAACCTGAACAATTGAAGTATCCAGTATGGGCAAAAAAATTAGCAATTCGTACGGATTTTATGGGCCATTACAACTCGCTTAATTTATTTACAATGAAAAGAAAAATAAATGATTGATCTGTTAAGTTCGGTAAATGCTTTTAAAGCAAAATTAAAACTTTTGGTTCACAATTAAAAAGGAAAAAATTTATATATTTTCCATATTTAGAAAACATATTAAACTTACTGGTGAATGTAATTTTGAAATATTTTGCTCTGAACTGGAAAATTTTAATCAAGAATTTCAGAGATGATTTGCAAATCTCAATAATCATCAACCGATTTTTGAATTTATTTCATTTGCTATTGGAGAATTTGATAACGAGCATATTTCATCAAAACTAGCTCATAGTTTTCAATTGAATTCATCGGATCTAGAGTTAGAAATTTTAACATTACAATCAGATATAATTCTGAAAGCAAGTGCAAATGAAAATTATTTTTGAAATTTATTACCAGAAGAAAAATATCCATTATTGAGATCGGTGGCAATGAGGATATTTGCATTTTTTGGTTTCACTTATCTATGTGAAGCAGAGTTTTCTCAAATGGAAAACATCAAATCGATGTCTAATGACCACTTAATGGAATCTATTCGATTGTGCATCAGTGATTACAAACCTAAGTTTACAAGACTTGTTGATGAAATGGAATGTCACGAATCAACATCAAAAAATTAATCCAAACTATTTATGAATAAATTACATTGCACAAAATAGTAAATACAATGTATTTAATATATTATTTTTAATAAAGAACTTAATTAAACTTTTATTTGTTTTAAATTTAACCCATTTTTTGAAGTCGATCGCGCATAAATAAGAAAAACTAATGTCGATCATACCCAGTATTAAGTTTGCCCACCCCCGGTCTATATTATACATGTCAGTAGTTTTACATAAGAACGTTGCAAATATTTTAGAATGTTAGGAGTTGGGACTAAGTTAGATAGTGAGGGAGTTTGTTTCGTGGCTTAGAAAGTGCTTTTCGAGGGTTTTGGATCACCTAAATTTGGGGTCCCAAACTCAAATTCTGAGAAAACCCTATACACATACATCACACGCATACAATAATATTCATTGAAATAAATTTTGATTTTTTTAAGTTTTGGAATAAAAAAAATTGTTTTATGACTAAAAAAAATATAAAATAATAAATATATTTTTTCAAATAACTCAATTAATTAAAGATTTTCTTCTTAAAATTTAGAGGGGTCATGACAACCACGACCCCTCCCCCCTGGATCAGCCAACGCGAACAGATAACCATCTCTTTGCTGTTCATGTCAGCTTGTTTAATATGCTGCCGCATCTAATACCAGAGATTACCGTATACAAGTAAATAAATTACAATCTTCACAAAAACAGTATGCACATAATTTAATTCGTTAAAAAAATAAATTTCAAATGTCTCCAAAATATACTCGATTTTTATAATGTCCGTAAAAATGTTTCCACTCACATTCTGTAACAGGTGTACGAAAGTAAATGTATATTCATAAATATTTTTAGATCCTTCAACAACCCACTTATTATGGAAAAGCTTTTAATAATAATTACGGCGCATTAATAGTCCTCCTCGAATGTCTGCTTAAAACTTTTCGCTATGAATACATGCTTTTCAAAAGCAAAATTATTCAGTTAAGAAGCTTAAGTGAAACCAACCACCCATAATCACATTCGTGAAAATTCGTTCTACTGTGATTAAATTTAGAAAATTTTCCAAAGGTTTTTGTAATAATCACACATACATATATGTATAATATACATATATGTATAATACAGTACTCTCGCTACAGCAGCTGCTGTTTTTGAAGTATCCTGCGTTATTTTTCTATAACTTAGATTCTGAATGCCATCAATGATATACACACATACATTTAAGTTTATGATACTGTTTACAAAGGGAAAAAACAGATCAAAATTTAAAGAAATTTATCTGCTCCTAAGTAGAGAAAATGCAAACGAACTAAAAGAGAAGGTACGAGGTAGATTCTTGAATATATATATTTTCTATACATTAATTGTTTAAAATGCAGTGAGATGTTTAAAAGAATTACGCTAAGTATATTATTACGTGAGCACTTCGAGTGAGAGCTTGTTACGTTCCCGAAGTTTTGCATGTGCACATACCTGTAATGAAAACGGATCAATATTCATGATCTTATAAGCAGAATTAAATGTTTTACCTGTTGTGTCGTCCAAAGTTAAAAGAGACAGTCTATGTCGTGACCTGTTAGTATCTTCGAACTCTCTATAATCCTTTACTTTCGTAGAAACAATACAAGAAATAGAACCGAACATATGAAATGACTGAGACTTTCAGCAGAATCTTCGTTAAAGGAACAAAAGCCTTGCCACGGTACTTTTTGGGTGGAACAAAACGCCGATTCTTTCAGAACCCACATTCTAAAAATATTTAAAATTTGTAATGACTCTTCTTAAAAGCAAAATCGGTCAATGCACATATAAGAAATTGCATTTTCACTTAAGTCCAGGTTGCATTGCTTATTCCATCTTATAAAAAAGAGCGGCAATCAGACATTAACGAAAGTTGATTTGCGCATTTTAGAATTTAAATTAAATTTACCAGAGAAATTAAAACTGTTGATTATGAGCTCTTTTCTTGAATACTTAGGAAGTAATTTAGTGGAAAAACCGTATTAGATATGATTTTTTGGACGCAAAATCATTTCAGAGCTTGGTGTTGTATGCTTTACTGATATTTACAAAAACATATAACGTTGATAATTCGAGATTTACTTAGAGACCATAATACACTCGACTGTGGTTATCTTCAGGTTATTTCTGTTGTCATCCTTTAACAAACTCAAACTTAAAATTAGTGGATTGGGTAATTTTCCATTATTGAGACATAGTTTAAAAAGGTAGTAAATTATAAAAGTGCGGTAGCAGGTTCTTTTATGTGCAGCGCGCGCGATTCGAATTTTTGCACGCGTGATTTGAGTTTTTTACTTTGTTTAGTGAGTAGGCAAGAACAGCGCACGATGCCCTTGATTACTCCCCCACGGCGTCCTAGGACACAGCAGCACACACTTTGGGAACCCAAACTTTAAATCAAAGACTCACCAAAGGCCGTGCGGTTTTCAATTGAAACAAATCTTCCATCACATTTACCCGAAAATGCTGTGTCCTGCTTCAAGCACCCCAAGAAAGGCCATGCGCAATTACATGAATTTTACAGATATCAGCACTTCCTGTTTCCTCTTAAGGCTTCAACCCTCCCGAGAGCTAAAATGGAACGAAGGCCAAGCCGCAATCGTTAAGAAAGTTTTAATTTTTGTTTATAACAAATGCACACTAGAATAGATTTATTATTTTAGTCGGAAAAATGCACGAGATTTACTGCTATTTTTCTTCAGCGGTCTATTAAGAAAGCAACGGAAGATAGAGATATCGAAACCTGCAGCATCTGATAGATTGCTAATATGCTAGAAAAATGCTGTATAACAGCTACCTTAAACGGAAACCACAACAATCAGAGCTACTAGAAACTGCACATCAGACTAAGTTTTATCACCACTACCATGGCTGAACCTACACCAGAAGGCCGGATGCCCAATGATGCGTTGATTACTTTGATATTTGTGTTAAAGGGAAGTTTGAATCAGATTTAAACGCGGTTATGCAAACTGCTTTTAACATTTTTACTAGATGGTGTCAGGGTATGGAACTATCAGAAACCCAGATAAGACGGTGTTAGTTCCTTTCACTAACAAAAGGAGCCTTCAAGTCCCAGGTCTTAGGTAAAAAAAAATTACACTGGAGTATTCCAAAGAGGCAAAATATTTGGGAGAAATCCTAGATAGCAAGCTTTTCGGAAAGAGTGGGGTCTGAATCGCAAAACGACCTTATGGATTTTCCAGGGCATAATCAGACCCATATTTTCTTATGAGGTGACCATTAACAAAAAAAGTCAGAAACGAGACAGAGGCCCCCAGTTCCCGCCTCTGGCCCATATCTGGTATGCTGACGGATACAGGAAGAATGGCAAAACAGGCGCAGGGGTGGTCGATCTAGAAGTGGAGCTCTTCATTCGTTTTGGTACCTGCCATTTTTAAAGCGGAAGCTTTTGCTATAGAGGATTATATTTCTAGCCCAAATTGAAAATTTCCTCATACTACCAAGCTATGGTCCTGGCTCTATTTACTCAAAACCTTGAGTCGAAACTAATGTGAATCTGCTACTCGAAACTACTTGATAGGGACAACAATGAAACGTTGCTTTTGGTTCCTGGACAAGAAGGCGTGGACGGTAATGAAAAAGCAAGTTAAAACCGGAACTGACCGTCCGTATGCTAATTGCCCATACCAAAAAGCCTTTTAAGGGGATTGCAAAAATAAGAAAATTGTAGTGCGCTCGGTAGGAGGCAGGCGAAGGAATTTTTCGCACTTACTGGTATAAGGTTGCAAATCACTGGAGTAAATGCTCTCCTATTCTTAACCTAACCTAACAACTAATATTGAAAAATTCTTACAAATTAGATTATTTTATGAGATTACCGGTATTTATTAGATTTATTTCTATTTATTTTCCTTCTATTTAGCTGATAAATGTGAGAAAAATCCGCACAATCTTCTCGACTTAATTCCTTGGCAATCCTCTCAATGCTATCCCCAATATGCTAGCTGATCTTCCTTTATTAATGTTACAGAAAGGTGAATTTATCCTGCAGTTCTATTTTTTTTTTTATATACATATAGGCTCTGCCAATTGTTCATGTCTCTAGCATTCGTGCGCCTCATCAATCGGAAAGGAAAGAGTTGCTTTTCACCACCATACATATACGTTTTCATTTATCTGTTTTTATACCCTAGATAGATGATGAAATCATAAGGTATACTAAGTTTGTCATTTCATTTGTAACACCTCGAACTAATGATGGGAGAGCAAAATGGATTGGACACCCACGCATAATATTAAAAGTTATTTTGATTTTTTCATGTCCGTATGCCCTCACGATAACTCGAGAGCGCGTGTTCTTAGAGAGCTGAAATTTTGCAGATGGGATTTTAAAAAAAAAAGCACGTAAGCTAGAAACTGGGATAAATCGGATAACTCTTTTGTGGGGTTGCCATACAAAAACTCCGATTTTCACTACATATTTGAACACTACCTGAGAACGCGTCAGAGAGCTGAAATTTTGTACATAGTGTTTTCATAAAAATATAATATATATAATATAATTTCAAAAACCTGCAACCTCTTCTTGGTGTTGCCATATGAAAATTTTGATATTTTACGTATATTGTGGAAACTATCAGTCCTAGATGTTTTTATTGTACTGAAAACTTCTTCAGAATATGAAATCCTATGAAATTGGTTAAAATTATTTTTACTTCCGACGAACCGTTCTAGAAATATATACGAGAACCACTTGCACTGATGGGTGGCCACAATACTAAATTACATAGGTACGGGTATTCATCTAGGGTATCATAAGTATTGGTCTTAGACCAATTCTGGTTTTTTAACTTGTTCAATACTATTCCAGTAGATTCGGAATACTACAGGTGCCATTAAACAAATATAATGGGAATTAGGTTGTAACATAATAGTTTCCAATCTTCCATTTTAGTTTATTTGTATACCCACATATAAGCAAATAATAGATGGGATAGTTTTTTTATTTTAGATTTATATCTAAGTTTATAAATTTGTTAAAACGTAACTCTCAACTGGTTTTCCTTCTTACATTTCACAATTTTTTAAACTATTTAGTCACAAATGCTGCCCGACTTCAAAAACAGGAAAAAATGATTGCTTTTTCTCCTGTAATTAATTACTTAATTGAAAATCTTAAAAACATTTCTATTCCTCATTCGAAGATATAAAATGCTATTAACTAAGAAATAAGTTATATGACGTTTTATAGAAATTTAAATATTCAATATAAATCCAAAATGCACATTCGTTAAATCTTCGTTAAATTACGTCGATATCCAAATTCAGGACGAGACCATGGGAGTCACACTAATTTGTTTGCAAACTGGGTCCGTCTGCTTTTCTGCATAGATAGTATTGTGTCGCAGGAAATCAGTGGAGCTTGTGTCTTCAAAAAGGACTCTTCAACGGAAATGTTTATCCGGCTCTAACTCTAAGGCACATTGAAGAACGAAAACGACAAATGCTTACATATCAACAACGAATGAATAAAAGTTGGATTACAGTCATTTTGCGGGATATTACAATTTTATTTTATTAATTAATTCTGTACGCAGATGTTCATTAAGTTGTGGCTAAATATTCGGAAAATATTTTAAGGACTGACGTTTTCCCGTTTCAAATTTGAAACAACGCTTCGTATGTAATTACAGCTACAATTCTCTAATAAATTTTATATTTTATAAAAAAAGAAGGAAGAACTAGAGTTGATAAATCTGGCCTGTAAAAAAGTTTGTATATTTCTTCACGAATTTTTATTTCATGTAATTCTTTTCAAACTTGAGAAATAAATATTGCGAAAATTCTCTGTATTCCGCGGAGTATTTTTTTTTTAATCCACGTAAGAGCTCCAACAATTTATGTGATGGTTTTAAAGTTATTAATACCACTTTGTAAACTTTCTGAATAAGCGAAAAATATTCTTGTCAATTTCTACCGATTTATTATATCATTAAATATTCAGAAAAATAAAAGTGAGCAGAAATACTGAAAAAAATCTTAATTTTTCATGAGGACCTGCAGTTTTGGCATGCAAAAAAATGAATGAATGAGTACTGGAATAGGTTTCTAGGATTGTCAACGACGAATGTATTATATAATGAATTATAATTTCCTAAGTAAAGCAGCAAAATAGTTAATACCCTGATATCAGAATACTATGGTTTCGCTTTATTATAAATTTAGTCGGTACAGCGAGATAAAGCCACCACTTTCACACGCCAAGTAGAAAGGCGAATTTTCTATCATATCCCTCTGGAAGACCTTCCTGAAGCGCTTCCGTGGAAGCTTGTATCGCTTCTCTTCCCTGTCCCAATTCATTGCTTTTAACATAGGAATGTCCCCTTCAATGCTGCTCTATAGAAACGCTCTAAGAGCGCTCTAAATGATGGGCGCAGAAGTTTTTTGAAGGTGTTTGTCAAAAGCTTTAATGTACTTTTTGAATAATCATCGCAGTGCATCTTCCTTAACGTCATAAGGAAACTTCTAAACTGCCTCCTGAGAATATTAGTGAGGTGCTTGCGCCTGCTCATGATAATTTGTGTTATTAAATTTTATTAAATTGATCAAATAAGCCAATATATATTATAGCACGAGCATCAGCTGGTTACTCCTTATCACTCTAAAGTTCACATTGAAAATGAGAAATACTTTACTTCGTACAATAGTGGAAAAATCCACAGTTTAGATTCGTGGAAAATTAAATGAGATCACCGCTTGCAGCAGTTCTGATGGAGCTCATATAATAACGCCATGGGATCGGTTTGGTATCTATGTATTAATCCAAACACCTGGTCTAATATGAATCATTCCTACATACCTTATTCAATTCACTTGAATACATGCACATCAGAACTGTATTTGTAAAGGTCATTCTGCTTGCCAATAACGAATATTTGTATTTTATGGAATAATATGGAAAAATTCTGTATTCTTCAGAGTACTTATGATTTTTTTTTATTTTTTTTTATTAATACTCCTATTACCTTTTTCTTATATATTTTTTATGGTTGTATGCATTTAATCTACTCTATGATTTCGTTTTTAATTAATAAAAACCATTCCCGTCTTAAAAATAAATATTAAAGCACACAATTTTTGTTATTAGCTTGAAATATTATTATAGATTATCAAGCTAATAACATATTATTGCAATAAATAATGTCCTTTGACATGTGACAATTTTCCTGCTTTAAACATTTTTCTTACTTTGTGGCAGCACTAATCGCTCGCAACATAAATAGCATGTTTTATGCTGATCTTACTTTTTGCACACGTCATCAGTCAATATTTTAAGGAAATTTGTTGTTTTCGTTTCCATTTTTTTAATAAGTAAACAGCCTAACATGAATAGCAAAGAGATGGTTATCTGTTCGCATTGGGTCCCCCCCCCCCCCATAAATTTGAAGAAAAAATATTTAACTAATTGAGTTATTTGAAAAAATATATTTATTATTTTACATATATTTCTTTTTTTATAATTCAACTTCAAACAAATTTTTTATTCCAAAACTTAAAAAACTCAAAATTTATTTTAATGAATATTATTGTATGCATGTGATGTATGTATGTATATAGGTTTTTCCCAGAATTTGAGTTTAGGACCCCAACTTTGGGTGATCCTAAATCCTCCAGAAATACTTTCCAAGCCACGATACATTTTAAAATATTTGCAGCGTTCTTATGTAAAACGACTTACATGTATAATTTAGACTGACTACGGCCATAGAAATACAATGCGGAAAGTGGTCTCACTTCTATATAGCGTTCTCTTTCGATCCAAGCACCAAGCAGGAACTGAGAGAGAACTGTAAATAAGAAATAAATAAGTGGTTTCGTCGAAATAAATGCTTTTAAATTAAATATTTGGGTTAATTAGTGATAATTTTAAATAGACGAAAAATGTTTACTTTATAAAAATGCATTTTTATTTTTGAGAACATTATTACTAAAATTGTTCGGGATTCAGGGCCCTCGCAACTCGTTCCTTCTTACCTCTACCTTCCTGACCTGCTGACCTGTCTCCTCTGAAAGGGAAATAAAGGCAAGGCTTGAGTAATTAAAACTAAGTGAGCACCTTTCAGGTACATACACATTTGCATTCACACATACTCCGTGTGTAGAAAACCCGAATACCAAATATCGCTTGCGATTTTTTATAGTAGTGAATTGGTAGAGGACTCTCCAGATCGAATTATCGCCGTGCTAAGCACACTGTGGCGATAATCAGCCTTTTGGCGTAACTGGGGGCTTGAGAACATAAGCTTAACCCATAACCGAGCATTATCACTGAATAAATCCTCAAGCATCTCACAGTGATAAGCGCACCGGCGCCAGATTTCTCTAAGCACATTTCACGAAAAAACACTCAAGACTATCTACAACTAAATCTAATCCTAGCACTCACCAAATATTTTCTTCACTACACGTTTTGTTTTTACTAAATTTTTTTTATATTCTACGAGATCACTACTTAGAATGAACTCATGTACTTTTTACTGGGCATGCATTAGTCTATTTATCCCTTCCAACCTTTTATTATTCTACAACTATCTATTACCCCCGGGCGTTGGGTCTATATTTTGTTAAAATCACTTTTCTACTTTCCGCCAATGGTATTTTCAGTGTTTTTTTTTTGCTTTAATTACAGGATGACCTCTCCCCCCCCCCACCCCTATTTTCAATTCTAGACTCGCGCCTTTCTGTTCGGAGACAACCCGTCCTAATGAAAGTTGCTGATGTAGATTCGCGCCTGTCAGTTCGGACAACCCGTCCTAATGATAGTTGCTGATGTGAACCACGTTTTGTTATTTACAAACTGGTAAAGCGATGCAAGAGAACCTGGTAAAATAATGCATTTATTTCTTTTAACCCGTCAAGATTTAAAGTTAATTATGCGACCCGAGGTTGTGCCCCACGTAGTGTCCCGGGCAGAGACGTGTTGACGTTCTCCTTTTGCTTATGCATTAAGACTTTTCTAGATCTCAATGGATAATAATTACAATTTGTTAAGGTGCTGCATCGACGTCTCTATACGTTGACTACCACAACAACGGGCCCAAAGGCAATCCTTGTCGGGGTATTTCTTATGGCCGGTTTCATAGTCCAGGCTTAAGCCAGAACTTAGCTAAGCCACATGTGTGGCTTAAGCCCAGAAATTAAGCCTACTCGGTTTCACAGTACTCGGTAAGCTGAGGCTTAGTTAAGCCGCAGATGAAAATTTTTAGGTTGTCAGCACTGCTGTAATTGTGAATTTTTGTAAAGGAAAATTGCCATTGTGATTAACACCCAAGCGAAAGAAGAACTTTTTATTTACTAGTTTGTTGTGGTGTTATCTGGTAGGATATCAAACCCACAAACCATTGTTGCAGAATGTTTCAACAACGTAAACCATCATAGCCGAATGTGTCTACAGTCGGAACCGAGAATAAAAATCAACGTCATATCCCATTTCTCGAAATGTTGCGGGTGCCTTCTTATAATTTTTTCACGGGTCACATTTTGCGATATTATATGATAGATTTCCTCATCGCTTACATATATTCTCTGCATCAGATAACTAACTCATTTTAGTCTTAAACTGTTTGGTTTCTTCCTAAAATGTCAAATGGAATGCTGACACTAGCTGCCAGACAGTACTCAAAACTGCTAACTAGATAACTATTTTTCGCTTGGAAAATTTCAATTTAGTTTTAAAGTATAACTTTTCAAATATGTACGTTCGTTTAATAACAGAAATTATAATATTTATGCAAAATATATATTTAGCAATAATTTATTATGTGTTTCACAGCAACATCTGAGGCTTACGCCTTCGAGATGACGGGCTTAAGGTAAGCTTGTCTTAAGCCGGTGATATCACTTTACCCTTGACTATAAAACCGAAATATTTACTAAGCCATGGCTTAAACCTTAACTGTGAAACCGGCCATTAGATTTGGATTGGGGGTTTAATCCAACGGCATTCATTTATATTAACATTCCATTCCACAAGTAATTCTGTTTTTATAAATCTCGCCTTATGATTATCCAATTATATGATGATGGGACGAGCACTTTCAATTGTCAAGTTAATTGATTTATCCACACAAATTCATGCGACACTCCATGTTAACCATAGCAGAATCAACCAGAGTTAACCATAAACACTTGAAATAACTAGTTTGATTTGGGAATGATTGCAATAGTAACAGCAACTGGTACCATCACCTCAGTGAGTACTTATCATAAGTTCCATACTCCGTAATATACGATAATAAAATTTACATGAACTTGCCAAAGTTTATTCAAGGCTAGGCTATCGTACACATCATTTTACGATTGGTATTGGCTCGCAGCATAAACACAATCTTGTAGCATTTAGATCTCCCCAAGGGAATAATCAATAAGAAGGCTAAGCTCCGGAAATGGAAATAGTTTTATGCGTTTTTATCAATTATTTATCTTCCTCCCGAAAGCCATCCCTGATATTCTAATAAAAAATAATATTCAAACTACATTGCTTGCAGGACTTTTGTGAATTTGATTTAAACATTACCTGAGAGAAATTATGTAGTCTCATATGAGAAAAGATAGCTATAGATAATTTTCAGAAGATTTTATGCAAATCACATTCTAAGGATGGTTACAGCTTAAAAACGTTTCCATAAAAGAAAGAAGTTCAGGTAAGATACTTGCCCAACCAAAGAGCCAACTTAATACGAGGGTAGTACCATCCCTTCGTAAAATACAATATTTTATTACAGTGTGGTGCAAAAAATCCGTTCCACTAGATTTTTAATCAGCTCTCGGACAATGTAAAAAATGGGAATAGCAGGAGTGGTGAGTTCCCTTTCCTTGTCTGCCTGATATCTTATAAAACTTGAAAACAAGGTTTCTCTAAAAAAGTTTTCTCATATCTGTTAAATCCTATAAAAATTAAGGTAAGTGTAATAAACAGCTACGAAGTAGCAAACACCTATCAAGCTCACTTTATTTACGAACACCATGGCAAGCAACCCTCGGCGTCTATTTTCGAAATGGGATAACGTAACAACCCCCGTGCCAGCTAACGTGTCCCACCATCTGCATTCTGTCAAAGTTTAATAAAACTTTGAAAACTTGTTGATAACGGCCCTAGTTATAAGCATTTGGAAATTTACACATAATTCAGAGCATCCACAGATGGTTTTAAGTTTTTATCGAGATTGCTCACGGTCCTGGATTCTGGCAGACAGCATAAATCCCGTCATTAGAGATAATTTCTGGAATAGATGAACAATTTTACCACACAGCGAAATTCCCTCATGAGTGTGGATTGATTTTTATGAACTTTCACTTACTTTCACTTGAAGACAATTTGTATTTAATGCACAGATTATGGTTAGTCCGTAATAAATATACGACGAATATGTTGGAGGGTGAATTTGTAGGTATTCTCTCTGCGGATATTCTGTGGATAAAAAAGGAGTTAACTGACATTGTGTTCCACGTTATTGGAACGAACGGATACTGCACCGTATCCTGATTGTAATAATTGTAATAATATTAAGTTTACAAAAGCATATTTCAGTTAAGCTCTAATATAACTAATGTTACACTTCAGTGAGGAGTATGGTTCGCATAGTGCTGTTTTCATGTGGATAATTCGATTAAAGTATTTTCTTTTTAATATTATTCCATACTAATCCTTCTTGAAATTTCGTACACGACATATTCATGAAAATTGTAAATGGAGCAATCCCTTCCTGGTGTTAAAATAAACTTCGGGTTTTCACTATATATTTGGACACTGATAGAACACGTGTTGGTGTTGAGACCTAAAATTGTGCCTACAGTATTGTCGAAAAATATTAGTAAAAATAATTCAATATGTGGACTAAACTGATCAGCCCGTTTTTAGTGTTGGTTCCATACAAAAAATCTAGTTTTTTAGATATACGAAAAAGATCTTCAGAATTAAAGTCCCATGAAATTGGTCATAATTATTTTTATTGTCCGACGAACCGTTCTAGAAATTGACAATCACACAGAAGATTGATCATTATTTTGTACACAAAGTCTGGCAGACAGCATAAATCCCGTCATTAGAGATAATTTCTGGAATAGATGAACAATTTTACCACACAGCGAAGTTCCCTCATGAGTGTGGATTGATTTTTATGAGACCTAAAATTGTGCCTACAGTATTGTCGAAAAATATTAGTAAAAATAATTCAATATGTGGACTAAACTGATCAGCCCGTTTTTAGTGTTGGTTCCATACAAAAAATCTAGTTTTTTAGATATACGAAAAAGATCTTCAGAATTAAAGTCCCATGAAATTGGTCATAATTATTTTTACTGTCCGACGAACCGTTCTAGAAATTGACAATCAAACAGAAGATTGATCATTATTTTGTACACAAAGTCCTTTTTGTATTATATATCATAAATCATATATTTCTTAGAACTATTGATGCTGCTGGGGTTTTTACTTTATTGCAGGTACTACACACAGAAAAATGCTGTTGTAACATCAATTGCAGCTGTGTAATAATCAATTTTACAATCGCATAAATCCATAGAAAAATTGCCACGGTTACTACATTTTTAATGAAATTGCCTATTCTGTAATAAGTTTTACTAAATATGTATAATAGCAATTATTGGTAGTAGGTATATTTCACTATTTGTAACAAGTTTTTTATTACAGGCACCAAACCAGATTTTATTGTTATGCTATAGAAAAATCCATTACCTATACGAAATTATTGGGTTACAAATTACACCACTTCTCAATAAATTCTTTTATAGCTGCGCAGTTCTTTCCATATGAGTGTTTAATTCTGTGCAATGCGAAAGATTTAATTTTTTGGACTAAAGTTGAAGCTATGCGGCGAGAGACTTTGGCATCCTAAGACAGCTTTTTTGGTCTCTGGAGAGCCATGTCTATACTTTGCAGACGCAAAAAATCTCTACAGAAACTAAATTACTAGAGACTTTTTTGGTCTCCGGTCTCCCTCGTGTATTTCAAAACAAATAGGTCTCCAGGCTTGACATCCGGTCTCTGAAGTTTGCTTATTTTCCATCTCCATGTCTCTGGAGGATATTTGTGTGTTCTGGTCAGTTAAGTGTAAGTCTACTCGGAGAGGAAAAGGAAGAAATTGGAGTGAGTTTGACAAATTGTTACAAAGAAATTAATACAAAAATTAATAATTAATATATTGGGTTTAGGACAGAAAATTTGTTTCGTCAATAGATTTCCGGTTATTAAAAAAAAGGAAAATCATACAAATTTGTTGTGTTTTAGTTTATCCCGTAAAAATTTGTACAAACGATATATTTAAGCTTTTTCACTTTTCCCATAACATAAAAATATTGAAATATTTCTTTCTAACAATCCCTTACTTGACAATTAACAAAGATCTCTGGAGATATCTAGAGACCAAACTTCAAATTTCGTGTATATGTTACAGTCAAAACACGAAATCCGTCAAAACCCGATTTTACTAGGAAATTCTAGTTCTAAAAAAGCGCTCTCGGTAATTCTAGTTTTAACTCATATAAACAATTAAAACTAGAATTAACGAGAGCGCTTTGTTACAACTAATATTAACTAAAGAATATTTAGTTAATTTTGGTTGTGGCTGAATTCTCGCGTAGCTCTTAGTTAAATCTAGAACTGACTGGTTGCTATTAGTAAATTTGCGTTACAATTGAATTCTCTCGCCATTAAACCTTGATGTTTATTAAGGATGTGGCTATTTATACATACAGAATGTATCCGCGCGCGCGGATGTGTGTGTGTGTATGCGCAATCGTGTGTGTGTATGTGTGTGTGTATGTGTGTATGTGTATGTGTGTATGTGTGTGTATGTGTGTGTATATATGTGTGTGTGTGTGTATGTGTGTGTGTGTGTGTGTGTGTGTGTGTGTGTGTGTGTGTGTGTGTGTGTGTGTGTGTGTGTGTGAGTGTGTGTGTGTGTGTGTGTGTGTGTGTGTGTGTGTGTGTGTGTGTGTACGTGTGTGTGTGTGCGCGTGTGCGCGCGCGTGTGTGTGTATATATATATATATATATATATATATATATATATATATATATGTGTGTGTGTGTGTGTGTGTGTGTGTGTGTGTGTGTGTGTGTGTGTGTGTGTGTGTGTGTGTGTGTGTGTGTGTGTGTGTGTGTGTGGCTACGTGTGCGGGGGCCATGTGTGTCACTGATCTGTACGCCCCCCCTCACTTATTGCGTATACATACCTAATTTGTTGGTTGATGCAAAAGTCCTTTGCCGTGTAGACATTCTGGAGATTGGAATCCCTGTAAACCGGGCACCAGGGGCCGTACTCTGTAATACGGCGAGTTGGGGAATTTTTGAGATGCAAATTTTCGTTTTCCCCGATAAAAATGACCTAACTCTCCATTCGCCATTCTCTAACATATTTGAGGAGTTAGGGAAAACGTGCGAAGTGTCGCAATATTGAAGGACAGCTAACTCTGTGTGGGAAGGTCGTAAAGCATTGGGGTTTTTTCCTACGCATTTAGGGTCTATAGTACAGAAATGTAGGTGAACAATTTCTGCGAACGGGTGCTCGTACCACCCCTCATTGGGGATTGTCCAAAATACGTTATGCTTGGTATTACTTAAATTAAAAATGGAGAAGCGGGTAGTCGAGTGGTGTTGTCTGTTTTTTGTAATTTTAACGTCATAAGTATCTTCTTACCGCCGATAAACACCCCTGTTCCTATATATCTTGTTCTTGGTTTCGCATCCATTATGACTTTGTTGAGAGAGCTGAAATTCGGTACGTGGTGTTTTCATAGCAATAGTAAATCAAATTACAAAAATGGTCTGAATCGGGCAACCCCTTCTTGATATTGCCGTACAAAACTTTGGCTTTTCACTATATATTTGGAAACTGAGAACTCGTTGACGTGGAGAGCTCAAATTTTCTACACGGTGTTTTCATAAAAATTGCAAATACGAGTTCAAAAATGGACCAGATCGGGCGACCCCTTGTTAGTGTTGTCATACAAAAGCTTAGGTTTTCACTATATACTTCGACACTGCCTCACGCGTCGACGCAGAGAGCTGAAATTTTGTACACGGACCTTTCTTAAAATAAATGGAAATTAAGTACAAAAATGGAATCAATAAGGTAACTGCTGCGTAGGGTTGCCATACAAAAAAATTTGGTACGGGGAGTTTTTATAGCAATGGTAAATAAAATTTCAAAAATGGACTAAATCGTGATTATTCATTTGGAGCTCTGTGTATCTAGGGCATTTTTGAAACGCTTTAGTTTTAGTCAATACCAGATTGTTTTGTTTTGTAAGATATATATGTATATAAGATATATCCCCGGTCTGCTCGAAAAATCTTCACCGACGGCTCTCTCACTAACGAGGGAGCTAGGGCAGGTGTCTACTTTCCTGAGCCTGATTTTGGAATGGAGTACTCACTTGGAAAACACACCACTGTCTTCCAGGCTGAAGTCTTCGCCATCTCAATGGCAGCGAAGTTAGCCCTTGATATGCAAAAAAAGGGGAGAGATATCGCTATTCTTTCGGATAGTCAGGCAGCCTTGATGGCTCTGAATGGCCCCCGGATAACGGGGGACTGCAGGTCGTCAGTGGATAAGTTGTGTTTTCACAACAATGTGTCCCTCCTATGGGTTCCTGGTCACATGGGGATCATGGGGAATGAAAGTTCTGACCATTTGGCTAGGGCTGGCTCCGATTCTCTGTTCCTCTGACCGGAGCCCGCCGTTGGCGTTGCCACCTCGAATATCGGGTCTCTCATCAAAGCGGATGTTCATAGCAAACATCAGTAGAGATGGGAGAACCTAAGTGCTTGTAGGTGTACAAAACTGTTTCTTGATGGGCCCAATGGGAATATCTCCGATTTTCTCATGGGGCTCGGAAGGAAACAATGTAGAACAGTGGTTGGCTTCATCACCGGCCACAGCTCACTTCACGCTCATCTAATAAGGATGGGAGTTGTTGACAGCCCTGAGTGTCTGTCCTGCATGGAGAGAGATCCTGAGACAACCGAACACTTTTTGTGTGAGTGTCCGGCCTTCGCCCGGAGCAGACTGGATACTTCAGGGTCTCCCCTTCTATTCGTGGATGAGCTGAAAAACCTTTCTCACCAAGACTTGATGCGCTTCATTAAGAGGACAGGAAGGTTTTGGTGAATAGCATTCAGGATAGTACAATGGGCCGCTGTGGCCTCCGTGCTAGGGATGGGTATCTTCTGTTCCCTCTGTTTTCAAAAAAAAAAGATATATGTACATATAAAATTAAATTACTGGTGGAAATAGTGTTTTTGTCACTTGTTATCGATGTTGTAAGCAATTGGACGAATATTCCTGAGTATAGGAAACTGCGTATGATGACAGATAATTAATTTAAATTTCATGAATATTGACGTATCGCCGAAATAATCAAAAGGCTGAAGAGCCGAAATTACCCTTGGATCTGGCTGAATGCCTCAATCCACCAGAATATCTGGCTCTATATCCTCGTCGAATGAATGCAAGGCATGAAGGACATGCCTCCGCTAGGAAGGATACTTCTAAATTCCCCACTTTTTGCTTTAATTCTATTCTAATAATTCCATATCATATGTGACAATCAATAAAATTACAACCTAATTGATTTACATAATTGCAAAAGAACAGTGACCTCATGTCAACTGCATACTATGCATGCTCTTTATTATTGGAGAGCACGTATTCTCTTAGTGCTTCCGGCTCGCTGTAACCTGATATGCTTGAATCACAAATAATCACAAATTTGTACATTTGTCGATTGAACTTCTTATGTGTATCGAGTTAATTGAACTCTGCCTTTTACATTCTAATATTTCAGAAATTGATATGAATGATTCTCAGACTTATACATCTTTTGTTTATATCAAGTTAGTTTAACGTTTTATGTTGTAATTTGTATAAATGTATATATACTTTTCCTCTATGGCACTTGACATGGTGACCATGTCTTGTAATTTTCGTGTGAATAGCTGACAGTTTCGATCATTTTATTCCTCTTTGGTGGATGATGATAATTAACTTACGCATAAAAACGGTGCGTAATATACAAAGTTACATACGGCCGGGGGCGGCATTTATCTAGAGTATCGTAAGAATTGGTCTTACAGGGAGAGGGTCCCTACTCGTCATCACCGATTTCGTCCAAATTCACAGTACATATTGGGCTTGATTAGGAATGAAAGTGACGCAAGTGGGAGCTCCAGATGACCAAGCGAAACCGAAGTAATGCATAATATAGGTGAAATCCGAGTTACAATTAACATTTTTCGGATTTTGATAATTCTCATCTTGCAGCATATTTTCTATATTATATGTTTCTCGAGGTAAAAACGTCGAGCCTTTTTGTTTCTTATAATCGATATTTCCACTTTTGGTAGAACTTGGAAAACAAAAACGCGATTTTCGCTTAAAAAATCGGCAAATTTATTGTTGTAAAATTAAAATAATAAAAAAAAAATAAACTCGACGTTGTGATTTATGTATAGAAATACTGTACAAAATTTCAAAAAAATCGCTTCATTAGATTTTGAGTTACAGCGTTCATCGACTTCAAAAATGACAAGTTTCAGAAAAACCCTTTAAAATTTGTACACTAAAAAATCCAAAATCCAAAACTCAATAATTCTTTTATATTTACACAGAGTCGTCGATATTCTCTGCTAAAGTTGTTTGGCATTTTAATAATAAATATAAAGTCACAGCAACAATCAACAGATCAAAATGCACGAAAAAACAGCGAACATGACCTTTTAAAATGTTATGATGAAATTTTAGCGTCACATACAATTGCTCGGCACGTGGTACAGCTTTAAACTGATATGTATACTATGTCTCGAAGATAAACACTAAGCATGCTCCGATCGACTTAAAATGTTCACACAATATTCTTGAGATCTCATACATTCATTTAAATAAAAAAAAAAATGTTTAATACCTTGCCCTCCCATTAAGCCACTTTCTTTTCGTTACAATTATCTATAACTGTTATCCTTCATATACAAAACTTCAGAAGCTATTATCCCAATTAGTTTAGGAGCATTTTCCAAAATAAGATTGCGAGGTTTGCTAAATTTCTTTCAACTTATAATTAGGAACATATAATCTAAAGCTACCACCCTTTATCTCCCGAATAAATTCTAACCGATTTTCAACATTTTATTTTTTCTTAAATTCATTGTGAGTTTTTTATGAGTTTTGAAAATATTACGAGATTCGTACGGCAGCGGGTTACGGAGTAGTAACCCACCACCATATATTATTATAAAAATATATGAAAAACTATTTTTCCGTGGGTGATGGTTATTTATTTTATATTCTGCCATCTGTGTAGAATATTCGTACACAATATCATCAAAATCTGATGATAAATTCAATGTCAAAAGGTCATTGGAAATTGTTTCTCATTTCCCGAATTCGGATGTTCTAAGAGAGGTGGGGTAAACATTATCCGATTTGCAAAATTTCTGTTGCTGCTTTCTTTTTGTGAATTTTTTCTGATTTTTGGAGCATATTTTCATTTCAAAATGTTTTTCTACAACTTATCGATTAATCTAATTTTTTTGATTTTTATGTATGCGCCTTTACTGAGAGATTATGTGTACAAAATTTCAGGAAGATCAGATGTTACTTACCTATTTAAAAAAAATTAAATTTATAAAACTTTTGCATAAGCACTTTGCGCCATCTACTGGCGATCTTTGAAAACGCACAGAAATTCTACTTACAGATTCGGCAATCTACATACCTCCTCTGTGGATGGAATTTTATTGGAGTGAATTTGGTGCTTTGTTGCAATTTAACCGCGACAACTTCCGCGAAAATTTTGAAATTTGAGCATTTTCCATTTTCCACAAAATCCCGGGGTCCCCTGCATTATGCATTATTTCGGTTTCGCTTGGTGATCTGGAGCTCCCACTTGCTTTATTTTCATTTCTAGTCAAACCCAACATGTACTGTGAATTCGAACGAAATCGGTGATGATGAGTGGGGATCCTCTCCTTGTTAGACGAACTCTAGCTTTTTTCTTTCTTTGTTTTTACCTTACATTAAAATTAGTAAATAGTTTTTCAGTATAATTTATCATTTCTTAATTTTTCATTACGTACCAACAACTTTTCCGCAAAGATCTCTTGTGCTTAACGAGAAACTTATACCTTGGATTGCGAGCGATTGGTGAACAACAAACCTCGCAATTTAATGTGTAAAGACTGATTACTGACTACTGATTTAGTTATATGTGATAAGCCGGAACTAGTTAAATCTTGTACTGAGTTTCCATTGGCTGATATTGGTGATCACTTAGCTGTTTTTGTTTCCGTGGTATGTCCATCAATTAAGAGAGCTAAGCATAGGACATTCAAGACCAGAAGCTTTCGTTCAATTGATGTCGAGAGTCTGCACCAGGAAGCGACATCTATTGAATGGGACTATATTTACGCAACGAACAACTCCACTGACCAAGTAGAGTATTTTAATAGCGCTATTTTAAGTCTTTATAATGAATTTGTTCCAGTACGAACTATTACAACTCGTTATTGCTCGCCATGGATGAACAATAATGTTAAATCATTAATAATTGAGCGCAATCTTGCTTATAATCTCTGGAGGAGGTTTGCTGGCTCAGAGCTAGAAAGAAACTATAAAAGATTACGAAACATTACTACAGCTGAGATTCGGAAAGCGAAATCTAGGTATTTTCGTCGAAAGTTGGATCCGTCTTTGCCATCTGGTACTGTGTGGAGAAATATAAAAGAAGCCGGAATTATCCCAAAATCATACGACAGTAGTACCATTGACCTAGACGAACTTAATACTTACTTTGTAAATAGTTCTCGTAATCCTGACTTACCTAATGTAAACGTGTTCCCCAATACTGTGAATAGTATATCCGCCCAATTCTTTTTCAGGAATGTCACAATTATTGACACGATATTTGCTATAAAATCTATCAAATCAAATGCAATAGGGTTGGATGATATTGATTTGCGGTTCCTTAAGCTCATCTTGCCTTTTATAATTAGACCAATGGTACATATTTTCAACACGGCCATTACAACATCATCATTTCCGACACAGTGGAAGATTGCAAAGGTTTATCCGATGAAGAAAATAAGTAAACCCTCTGTGCCACAAGACTTCAGACCTATAAGTATTCTTCCAGTACTATCTAAAGTTCTCGAGAGGTTACTCTATGAGCAGATTAGGACTTATACGGAGGCTCATTGTCTGATCGCAAAGCAGCAGTGTGGCTTTAGACCTAAGCACAGTACTACTACTGCCTTATTACATCTCAATGAATCTGTTAGACAAAATATTGAACTGCGAAGAGCCACAATACTATGCTTATTGGATTTTTCCAAGGCTTTCGATTCTGTCAATTTTCATATTCTTTATCAAAAATTGGTGACTCAGTTCAATTTTAATCAGTCTGCAGCAAACTTTATATGGTCATATTTAACTCACCGTAAGCAAGCTACTGTCTTGAATGCGTCCTCGTCAAAACTATTACCTCTTCAATCAGGTGTCCCACAAGGGTCAATATTGGGTCCTTTCTTATTTATGTTGTATATTAATGATATCGTGATAGTTCCTAAGTACTCTTCCATGATACTGTATGCTGATGACGTACAGTTATTCCTGTCGTCATCTAAGACTAATCCTGCCAGCGATATCTCTCACTTTAATGAGGATCTTTCTCTTATACATAACTGGTCACTCAGAAACAAGTTATCCTTGAACCCTAATAAAACTCAGAGCATAATTCTTTACAATCAGCCACTTGACGTTTCATCCTTTCCATATCTTTATCTAAATGCCACTCCTATTGAATATAAGACCGTGGTTAAGAATTTAGGTATGCTTATTGATAGTGATCTGTCCTGGCAAAGTCATATCAATGCTACTGTGTCTAAGGTTTACTGCGGGTTGAGAAGCTTGTGGCGACATGCAGAGTATAACCCCAGACTGCTACGTGAACGACTCATTAAGGCTCTGATTGTCCCTATTATTACTTACGGAGCTTGTGTATACTGAAATATTGATAGCTCAGGTCGTAGGAAGCTAAACGTTGCATTCAATGCTTGCGCTAGGTATATTTTTGGCCTCAGGAGATATGATCACGTGTCAGCTGTAACTAGGCAAATTTTTGGATGTAAGTTGGATCACTACTTAGACTACCTGTTATGCGTTATGATACACAATATAATCAATAATAATTCTGCCGAATTCCTTAAGGATAATATTGAATTTCTGTCATCACAACGTACGCTATTACTGCGGGCTCCTCGCCATTTTTTCCTATATAGTTCCCGCACCTTTTTCATCTATGGAGTCAGAGTCTGGAATAGTCTCCCTGTATATGTTCGGGCACTTCGGAGTCAGCGGGGTTTCAGGATGGAGGCCTTAAATTACTTTAATAAACTTTGAGTAAATACTTAACGCGTAAATAGCCCTTATTTTATTTTTTTTATTTTTTTGTTTTTACTTATTTTTTATTTTTTTTATTACTTTTTTCTACTATATATAGCTTATTATTTTATTAGTTTTTATTTTTCTTATTTCATTTTGAAGTTAATTTTTGTTTTTTAATTCTATTTTCTTCTGAATTAAGTCATTATATTCCCTTATTTTTAGGGCTTGGTACAAAAAAAAAGAAAAACGGAACCCTTGCAAGATCGCTCGTGCGTCCATCTGCCTGTCTGTCACAGGCGTTTTTAGTATTAGGTTATTAGTATACTACCAATGGTCTATATAAAATTCTTGACGAATATTGTAATAAGTAAAAAAGGCACGTAAGAAAAGATGTAGGTAAAGTAGTAAGTATAGGCTTTCTAATCCTGTATAGTAGATGTAGAATAATAAGAGGTTGAAAGGGATATATAATGTAACGCATGACCAGTAAGGGTACATGAGCTCATTCTAAATAGTGATCTCATGAAAATCAATATTAATACTTGAAGTAAAAGAAAAAATGTAGTGAAGAGATATTTGGGAAGTGCTTGTTTTAGGTCTCGTTTTTAAATCCTAGATGAAATCTAAAGGGTATACTAAGTTTGTCAGTCCGTTCGTAGCACCCTGAAATAATGATGGTAGAGCAAAATCGATTGGACACCCACCACGCATAATATTAAAAGTTATTTTGATTTTTGCACGTCCGTCCTCGTCTGTGCATACGATAATTCGAGGACGAGTTCACTTTATAAAAAAAAAAAAAAATTTAAGTTCGAAAATAAGACAAATCGGGCAACTACTTCGTGTGGTTGCCATACACGAATTTCGTTTTCCACTATATATTTGGGGTCTGCCTGAGAACGTGACAACATAAAGAGCTGAAATAAATTGTGTACATTGTGTTTTTATAGTAATACCAAAAAAAAATCAAAATTGGACTAAATCGGGCAACCCCTTCTTGGTTTTGCCATATAAAAATGTAGATTTTTTACATATTCTGTGAAAACGATCAGTCCTAGACATTTTTATTGTACTAAAAACCATAAAATTGGTTATAATATTTTTTTTCTGTCCAACGAACCGTTCTAGAAATATATGCGAAAAACCACTCTCATAAATCAAAATTGCACAGATGGGTGACCATACGTAATTTCATACACGCACTCATCAATTCTAGCGTTTTTACTTGTTGTATTTAGAATTGATTGGTTATTGTTGCGATATAGGTATGCTTAGCAAACTCTCGCGTCAGTGTATGCTTGTCACGGCGAGATGCTAAGCAGATGTTGCAGAAAGTCTAGCTTAACATGGTGAGATGCTTGCGTTGAGGATTTATTGAGGAAACTACGCTTAAATGTCGCGACGTGATGGTGCGTTTAACACTGCGATAATTATCAGCCCAAAAAATCCCTTACCAATTCGCTCCAGCTATAAACGCAAGCGATATCTGGTACTCCGCGGATTTTCTCCACGCGGCATAAGAGTAAATGGAAATAGTGAATGTACCTTTTAAGTACTCACTCTCACTCACATACTCTGACTTTGGTTTTCATATTCCCAAGCTAAAAGAACAACTAGAACGAGTTCTCTGAATCTTAATTTCATTCTTTAATTCTTAAAACATAATTCTTTTTATAACGTAAATTTTCATCATTTTAATACAACCAACAAATCAATAAGTAACGAACAACAAAACCAAGAAATCATTTCACTATTCCTCTTAACGAATAACGACATGCTTCTTACTGCCTTACACCTATAAAACGTCCCATAAATCCTCGTATTTATGCAAAAATTCTCTGAAAATTATGATATTAATGTGTCAGAAGAGTCATGTCCCCAAAAACTTAATCCAAAGAGGTTGCCACTTCAATATTTCATCGTAATTATCCCCTTGACACGGCAGGACTTAAAATTACGACTTTGCTTAGAATTCATCTTGTGCCTTGGTTTTGGTCTTGGCTTTCTCTCGGCCTTCTTAAGAGCAAGTAAATTGTCTCCTACGAAGGAGTAACGGAGTGGTGTCTAGCAAGACACTTATGTAAAGCAGTTTTCCTGTCCTATTATCATTTCACAATTAATTCTCATAAATATTCATTTTTAGAACGCATCTTATAGTCAAATTTATGTAAAGTTCACTTGTAGTTAATTACATTCAGTGTTGAAGATTTTGTAATTGATTCTGTCGCTTCGCATCCTAGGATATCGTCAAAGCAAAGTGCGCTTCGTAGTGCCTGTCAAAGCCCTTAAGCCAATCTATTCCATGGATGGAGATGCATTACTCTCGACTACATGCACCTATCCTTTCCAGCAGACTCGATAGAAAATATGTTTGCATTTCATCTCCGAGTGGTTAAGAACCACCGAATACCACAAACTTTGTGCAGTTAAGACTTCGTTTCATCTTTTTTGATGCTACAGAGCGGTGGAGAGAAGATCTTGTAATTACCCACTTTCATACTATGACATTGCCGTGCTGCACACATATATCGAATGATATGCGAGTATAGAGGATTATTTGAACTTCATTCTCTAGATTGAAGGATAAGGTAGGTACTTCAATAAAATTGACTTTCTCGCTGACAAGAATAATCTCCGCCAGTTGTTTGTCAATGGGTAAAAATTGCAATGATTAATACGTTCCGTCTGGTTTTTAATTACCTTGCTCAGCCAATCTGAAGTTGAATATAAGTAAAGACCAATTTGGCTGAAGTGTTTTAAATTTTTATTGTGTTCTGAGGTTTTTCGTGTTTGTATTTGTGGTGTAGGTGTTGAAACTTACTTAAAAAATAAAAACAGGAGACTCAAATCAAAATATCACGCCTAGGATGCCCTATTATTAAAAGAATTTCTAGTCACATGGAAAGAAGATTGTTGTTTTACCCAGGTCCATATCTACGGGAGGGGTTTTGGGGGTTGAAACCCTTCCCATGAATCGGCGAAAATTTAGCTTTTTTTTAATCTGATTTTGAAGAAATTGAAATGCATTCGTAAATGATGACCAAATTTTATCCGGTATTTCTTAGTAAAGGTGTGTCACAGATCGGTATTTAACGCGCCAATCCTAACCGAAATTTTGAATTTTGTGAAGAAGAAAGAAGAAGAAAAAAGCTGTACAATATTGTGCAACAATGAGGGTGGAAGGAACCGCATGAGCTCGTGGCAGCTTACGTCGATGTGCAGCCCGCTGTCATTGATACTTTGGAAAATATTTTGGCATGAAAAGTTGCTGCTGCTTTTCAATTGCTTTCGGCCATCAAAATCGTGATTCTTCATTCAGTACACTCTTTGACTTATCGTTCGTTTAACCTTGCAAATAAGAAATAAAAACTCTACAGAAGCTAGATACTTCAAAGGACGAAATATTTTAATAGAATATTAACATTTTTGAAATTAGGCAGCTATTCAAAATTAACAGTTAGATTCCTGTTTCACGCGTTTTGCTCACCATACAATATTAGGCTGACATATAAAATGAAAACAATATGAAAACCTACTCCGAAAACTATTCCGAATATGTAACACAGTGTTAACGAAATAAATTATATTGTGGAGTAGTGCCAGAAGAATCGGAGGAGCGAGCGTGTCGTGTTCCAAAAGCAATTTATCGATAAAACTCTCAGATTAACCGACAATAATAATAAAAGGTCTTAAATCACTTTGCAATTACAACTCTTTTATTCACCTAAAAACTGACCTATCTTAATACTTCTAACAATATTCATACATATGTCCGACACCGCACTAAGAGCTTTTCTTTATTCTCTGTATTTTCGCTTTACCTTACGGTAAGTTGACACAAACTGAACTACTACAGATATTACAGAACAGACACTCGACAGACCAGTCATTGGTCTTTTATGAACTTATACTGGGAAGTAAGCTTTCTTTGCTCATAACGCGGATGTAAACAAACGACGCAACCTTGTCGTTTGTTCTACCGGTTGCAGCACCTGAGGCGCTTAGTAGTAAACAATCGCCTTACATAATAATTACCATGCGAGGTTAATTATTATCGTAATCGTCGATTGCTCCAGTAAGCGCTAATCGCAGCCAGCTGTTGAGATAATCAGCGAAATAACCGACAGTTGCAGAACAGTACCATGCGAGGTTACTGTTTAGCTTAGGGCCATAACAAAGGAACGAACAATTTTTAAAGCAAAATTAATTACAGCGAGAGATAAAAATCATCACAGTCTTCAAACTATGCTTTGATCTGGTCATTACACATCTAAAGGACCGTTTTAGGAAACGTTTCGTCAAGCTTCTTATGCCTTTTTCCGGAGCAAATGAAAACTTAAGAATTGCAGATAAAACAATTAGCAATTTTCTCCAGCTTGTTGATATCTGCAACAAGGATGCATTCCCAAATATCCACATGCCTTTGATAATTATGCCAGATGTAACCACACGAATAGGCGTTCATTTTCCACTTTGCGTCGTCTCAAAACTTATTTAAGGTCCAGAATGGGAAAAGTCGATGCAATTCTTAATGATTTTCTTTTTGTAGCTTGGCGTTTAAATTTATTGATACAAAGGAGAAATTTGTGTTTTTTTATTAAGCGGTACATGATATTAATTAAAGTACTTAAATCTACAAATATAAGATTCTGTTTGTTGTTTTCTATCTCAAATCCCCCCCCCCAGCACTTTTTTTTTGTTTGACAAATCCTGCGCACGGGCCTGGTTTTACCTAAGTCTTAACGGATAACTGCAATTTGGAGAACGTCGAGAAGTATGAGTTGGATGTGAAGGTATCTCGTTTATAGAGAGGTTAAGAAGGCTATGTATAGGTACCCATTTCAACGCTTAGACGCTTAAAGTTGGGGGATTAGAAGTATTCGATTTAAAATTGATGAGTTATCGTAGAAGGTGACTAAAAGGATTATGTACGTAAAACTGAAATGATACTAAGAGGTAAGTCAACGGCAGCATCTATAAACACTTTATGAAGATGTTCAAGCCTATGCCAATTTGGTTACCAACGACGACACTGTCTCTCATCAACCAACGACGCCACTGTCATTTTAGTATATGCGTGAACCCAGAGCCGACGAGGGCATACCGAGGGTAGTATACCGTCGCCGCCCAGAGCTCGACTTGTACACATCATATCCAGCCATCTGTAATTAGAGAAAGAGTGATATGTCAATTCAGTGCTAATACCAAGTTCCTGTATCCCATCGTGGAAGAAATGGGACTGACAGCCTGCCGTCATATTATGTTAGTGATTCATTCGTTCATATGGAATCAATTGAAGAACTTAGCTTAAAAATTGTAAGCCGGATGCTAACGTATTTTTCGATGTACAAATTTTAATTCGAACAATTTCCGAAGCTTCTCGAGAAGAAGAAGTCAACGTGACGTGCCCCTGCGAGGTTATATATAAGTAATAATTAAAGATATCATTAAACGTTAAAAGTAATGGAAAAACTATATCGGTGTAATCCAAGAATTCTTGAAAATAACAAATTCACTCAAATCATGCAAAATTATATGACATAAAAGGTCTGTAGATGCCGGTAGGGAATCATTCAAAGTGTTTACATTACTCTTAGAGTTGATATCCTTTCTTTGACGTAATATCTTCGTATTTTCGTTGTGCTATGATATATTCAGGTGAATGCCCTGCTTTTCCTCGAAGTGCTCATGAAATATATTTCAAATTTAAGCAGGACTTTAGGTAGCAGAGGATGGTAATAAGATTTTTGTAAATTTCCTTGGTATGATCTCTACAGACTGAATTTCAAAGCATCTCATGAGTTGCATTTTTCTATTAAAACGGCAAACGTTGCATTTCAGACCGTACGGTATAGTTAATTATAAAATTTTTTAACGTTTTGGGAAACGTCTATTTGGTAATGATATTTTGGAAATGTCCATTTGGTAATGATCTTTTGGTAAACATCAATCAATCAATCATAATTTTGAAAAATGACTAGTTTTGGCAAAAAATCTTTGGTAAAGTGTACTTTTGACTAATCGCCTTTAAATGTCTGTTTGGGAAACATAATTCGGTCAAATGAGATACTCCCAAACTTATACGTTTATAATTTAGGTTGCTAAGATTTTAATAAAAATTTATGCCACATATTCGTTTGGCCAGAAACCGAAGGATCTCGCGGATCTCAGGAAATTTAGTCATTTTTAATAAAATATATAAAAACGTATTCTAAAAACTGTAAAAAAATAATAACATACTCAGAAATATTAAGACTACCTTAGGTTTATTAAAATTAGCTAAAAATAGAAAAATAAGAGAAAAGTAACAGTTACAGGATTACCAATAAGTTGGCTAAAATTCACTCGATAAAATTAGAGAGGTGCAAACTCTATATCATACAACTTAAATATGATTTTAATAAAAATTCACATCCTTAAGATATGAAAAATTGCAGCAGGTAGACCATTAAGTCTGAAAAATGTATACAAACCCTTGTTATAGGTAGAACTATGACAAGAGAAAAGAGGAGAAATATGATGGACCTGTTGAACACGAATATTACAAAAACTAATGAATAAATCGACTTGATGAGACCTGAAATACATGTGAGGAAGAAGATATTATTTGAGGGACTCAAAAGCAAAGAGAGAGATATAACACAAATGAAATCAAAATTGGGGCTAACAAAATTTTATAATAACACAAGCAGGTAGAAATCTGCAATCTGTGGTTTCGGAAAAATTATTGGTAACTTCATCGTCAAACTCCGGAGTTTAAGGATATCATGAAACGACAATATTGCACCGCAATGAAAAAAAAAATTTCTTCACATTGTATATAGCAAGCATTTTTTTGCAGTTAAATTAATTAGTAAACATCTGTTTACTAAAAGTTATGCGACTTAGACTTCTTTACATATATAGGAAATAGGATGGATCTGTAACTGGATATATTATTCAAGGACTTCATGAAAGGATAATTTGAGCTAGGTTATATGAAATTATGTGACAATAACAATATTAACTACAAAGAACAGTACGCTCTTTCATCGTAAGGAGTCTGTTCACTGAAACTTTTAAGAATGCACTTTGCTTGAAAAAATGTAGGATAGTTTGCCGATGTAACATTTGTGTATCAACTGCTGCACTTGCAAAAATCTCTCTCCGAGATAGTAGGCGCAATTTTAGGAAGGTTGCGTGCGATACGG
This sequence comes from Dioctria linearis, assembly GCA_963930735.1. Taxonomy (NCBI): domain Eukaryota; kingdom Metazoa; phylum Arthropoda; class Insecta; order Diptera; family Asilidae; genus Dioctria; species Dioctria linearis. The sequence goes on from OZ005741.1 coordinate 251,464,239, forward strand.
TATACGCATTCTATTTTTCAAAAGCCTACTCGTTACTTTTTACCTTTTAAGTTAGAGTAGAATACAATTGTATTCGTAGTATACTCATAATTCGTAGATTCGGTATCCTTCGAATATCTGCTTGTGCTAAATGAGCAATAATTTTTTTTCTATAAATTTTACAGCAAATGTTTCGGCAGAATTTTTATTCACTTTGATGGCCGACTGGACTTATTTTCAGATACAATACTTTTATGTGTGCCGTTGTTGGGAAATTCAAAAGAAAAATTTTCCAGTAAATTTGCAATAGAATTGAGCGTGAGTCATCGTTGATTTTATATTGAAGGGAGGCATTTCTGGTTCTATTTGTCCAGTGTTTGTATGTTTTTTAGTTCATATATCCTTTTGATTTTGTTTACTTAACTTGTGAGCTTTGAGTTGTGAATTAGTAAGTTTTTAGAGTCGAAAATTTAAGACTTCAATAGTCAATCAAATTAATTATGTAGATTAAGGATCATTACATTACATTTTTATATTGGTAAGTGTTTTACATGTATGGTAGATCAATTTAAATTTGCGAGAAATTTGTTGAAAGTTGCAACTGTCATCGTTAAACGAAATTTCTTTTCCCGCTAATTTAAATTGAGTGTACTTTAATGGTTGTTGCATTGGAAATATGTTGGTTTACAGCATATTTTACACACTTATAGGTGCTTGAAATTGGAAGACTTATTTGTTGTGAAGAAGTTCGAGGAAAATATCGACGCGATAAGAAGAAATGATTTATGGTTGCATTTTAGTGTGTCTTTGGAACATGAAAATACGGCCAAATGTGATATTTGTAAGTGCTTATTGTCTTTTAGAGGCGGCATAACCTCTAATTTAAGAAAACATCCCACAATAAGATTGAAAGGTTAAAATAAGATCTCTATAACTATTACGGAAATTCCTGATGAAATAGTAGATTATAATAGTGTTCCTGTTAAATCACAACTTCGCCAGCTGTAAGTCTAGAGCTGACAGAAACAGAGCCAAACAGAAGAAAAACGCAAGCCACTCTAACTACATTTGTTACACGGCCAATATCAATTTCAAGGCAAAAAAACTCGACTTATTAGTTCTGAAAATGGTTCTTAAGGATTTACAGCCATTTTCTATAGTGGAAGTGAGGGGTTTAAGAACTTTGTGGAGGCTTTGACAGTTCTTATAAGTTACCATCCCGTACAGCCTTAAGTCGCGATTATTTGCCAAGATTTTACGAAGACGTAAGAAATAATGTAAAGCACTCACTACCGATATACAGTTATATGTCTGTAACGGCTCATTTTGTTGGAAATAACAGGACTATGAATAACATCTTACTCGATTGTTTCAAAATGAAGGAAAGACATCCTGCACAAAATCTACAGGATGAAATAATAAGGGTCGTGATTTCGTGAATGATTGGGATATATTTAGAAAAGTACACACTGCTGTAACAGACAATGCTGCCAATATTGTAGCTACTGTTCGTTTAACGGGGTGGTATCTTTGGTCTTGTGGTCTTGATCTTTAAATCGTGTTGTGCAAAATGCTGTTTCTGATATTTCTGGTATCCAAAAGAAAGTTAAAAATATTGTCGAATATTTCCACAGAAGCACAACTGCTACAGAAAAATTTATTTCTTATAAAAACCGAGCGGACTCCAATATGACATCACTGAAATTAATAAATGACGTCGTGACCCGTTGGAATTCCACATACGAAATGTTTCAACGCTTTGAACGACTTCAGGAACATGTGGAAGCAGCACTTGGCGTTCTTCGCAATCCTGTGCAAGGTCTTAGTGAAGAAGAATGGGACACTTTGAAAGAAGTTTGTATATTATTAATCCCTAAAAGTAGATAAATGGAACAGAGAAAGGATCACAAATGTTATATTGCCATCAACTTCTATAATAATTTGGAAAATCTACTGAACTGAAACTGAACTATGGTGGATTTCGTATAGAGCTTATTATTTCAAGTTTAGTGGAATCCAGTCGTTAAATCGAAAAAAGACAACTATAGAAAAGTGATCCCATGATAATGTAAGCGATTTCAGTGGTGTCAGCGGTCTATGTGATACATGTCAGTGGTTTCCACATACACCAACGGAATGGAAAGCAATCACAAAAAATGTTGAAGTAAAATGGCTGATTCCACCATTAGCTGCGTTCCATTGGGCTATGTAGAGTACTCCCAAGAACATCCACCTACTCGCAACTACTCATGCTGTTGTCCGCGAGTGGATGAGCTGAGTATTAGGTGGATTTGGATGCTAAATATGGTTATTGAAATGACAGATAGATGAAATTTGAGAGAAAATGTGTATAAAGAAACAAATAAAATTATTTTACTCATCGAGAATAGGAGAATTATTCAAATTTACATATTATCTTTATGACAATAAATACGGTAAGAACTTTTAATATACTAAATATCGAACACACAGTACGTTTACATGAATACTTGAGTACTTCACTTTGAAGCTCAGGTAGGGCGGTTCATTGAATAAATTCCAATTACTAGCGTCTTCATGATATTTTGATTACTTCAAGCATACTTCAAATATACTTCAAGTATTTATGCAAACGCACTGACAGACGAATTTTTATCCATAAATTTGCTAGGTAGTAGCATTAAGCAACTAATAAATAGAGAACTAAAATCAAACAAAAATGTGTGCATTAAGAAATGTTCATGTGCCGGGATGACTGTAGGGAACTCAATCTCTCAAATAGGTATGAAGGCTTCTCGCTGTATATAAGCATAGATGGCATAAGATCTTCTTATGCCATCTATGATATAAGTCTATGAAGGAATTTTAGTCTGTAATTTATTAGATAAGTTTCTATCGGACAACCAAGCAAGCACGTTACATAAGGAGAGATGTGACTATATCGGGGCAATTTGAAGACAAATCGGGATATCATTGAATGCAACGAAGAGTTTCCTACGACAGACTAAATCGAGAACTGGAACTATCGTACAGCCATATGTGAAATAGGGTAGCAAAAGGGGATTTAGCTAGTCTTACTCGTAAAAGATGCATTAGGCAATCGGAGTTCAACCACAGCTGCCGCAGGCATCTATATATTTTCCTCAGTGTAACACTGACATTATCAAAACATGAAAATTTTGAGTTGAGGTGAAACCCTAAACACTTCACAGAATTTACATATACTAGTCTATTTTCCTTCAAATAAATCGGTGGTAAAGAATTCTCATCAATATCACGTCTATAGATCGCCATACAGTTCGATTTATTATGGTTAAGAGCTAAGTTATTTTGCTCAGACCAATCATATACAAGTTTGAGATCCAGCATAGCTGTTTTGGAAGTCACTTGGAGTACATTCAGTGGACTTCCTTGGAATAGGCACCATCAATACTTGTTTCCATTGATTTTACCATTATAGGTTATCTCTTTTCGATAATATGTTCTGTATTTCATCTGTGATCCATGGGCATCTCTGCGGCTGAATTCGGCGCATTCGCAAAGGTACGTGTCTATTAAACAATTCGGTCAAAGTATGTGAAGGAATGCGTACTTTATCATCTACAGAGGTAGTTTCGTAAACGCGCTCCAGGACAATTCCTGACACTCTGCTAGAAGGCGATCGTTATTCATATTTTTATAATCGCGATACACAATGGAAGCGGATTGAGGAATTGGTTTAAACTTCAGAGAGTAAGTTAAAAACAGAAAGCCATGGTCAAAATAACATGGCACCTACTGCCCCGCTCTTCACTTTGATGATAGTTTATTACTTCCATTGAGAAGTATTTAATACCGTTAAAAGAGTTACCGCTGGAGCTAATACTGCTCTTACTGGACCTTCTGTAATCTAGGTATGTATTTCATTCTAGATTCCATCACTGATATATTCGCGTAATAGTACGCACGTATATCGTTTCTCTTTTCCGCTGCTGATATAAAGCCTGTGTGCTCAGTATTGAGATCATCGGGAGAATGTCGCTTATCTCTTTTTGGGCAAAACTTTCCTCAACATCTTTTCATTTCCGGTCACATAAGTAAACCCCTATTGATATTAATTTGTTTTGCTCGTTCATTACTGTGGTAATCTTAAGCTTTAAGCCAATTATATCAATGTGGTTCTCATTCATGGTATAGGTACTCACAGTAACAACCTATGACTGCTATGAACCACGGTCGGCCATCTTGAAGGTCATGGTATCACACGACTGTTCTAAAAACATAATACGTATATATAAAAAAAATAAAAAGTAAATTCTGAAGTCTTCATATGAATTGATGCCGTGACATCACTGCATCTGTTATCACAAATATAGTGGGCATATTTTGTTAATGTCAGTAATACCGTGTTTCTAATTGCAAATATCTACTCGTCTGAATCTTCAAACACCCTATTAAACTCACTAAGGAAAGCTACACAGGAGAATACACAGAAATTGACCATATAAAGAAATAATATCTAGGATATCTAAACAACTACATAGATATATAACCACCTTGTATAGACTAATTTGTATCCCGACAAAGGAGCAAACGAAACAAACAGTTTCTATGTATATGGCGAAATAAATAAATTACTGGCGCAATTTAAAATGAATCCACCTGATGTTTTTACAAATGACCGATGATTTGTACCATTGATAAGTAACACGAGAAAAACCCAACATTTCCCCAGAATCGTAAAATGTGGCACTGGAGCTTTAGCAGGTGGCTTTTCTTCACGTTAATTAAATTTTGTGGCTTAAAGGAAGAGCTCCTATTAGTCAGCTTTACTATTATGAGACAGAAGACAGAAGTAAAATGAATTGCACACATTCATTATAAATATGAATTGTGGGTGCTTACAATGGAGTCGAAAAATGTCATTGTCCTTTCAAGAAATATAGCTAGTAGAGCAGTTAAATTTGAGATAATCTGTTTGAATGAACTAATCACTTCAAGAATTTACAGGATATACTTTAAAATCATTGTGGTCAGGAATGAAGACTAAGAGCATTGACAAACAAACTAATAACATACAAAGACTGGGCAAGTGGAACAGAAACCGGTAACGCCTAGCTCGAATATAAGATCGGCGATGCCTCGACTTCATGACGTCACCCAAGCGAAAGGAAGCAATGTTCGCTCGACTTGATACAGTAACTAAAGGCAAACCAACAATGCCTCGAACCAATATAAAAACAACGATGTCTGGACCTTACCCGGAGTTTACACGAGATAGTACAGCTTGCATGCAACTTGCACTACCATAGCTCTTGCACTTGTAGTCCCTACTGCCATGCAGGCAACTCAGATAACAGCGAACTGGCATTATAAAAATCATGGCAGCTGAGGTGATAGTAATTTGATATTTTACGGTTTTCAAGATGGCGGAAAAGAAATGCTTGAGAGAAATTTTATACTGGGAAAATGAGATTTTCTGGGATCATTTGCATTACATCATTTACCAACACCTTCCTCTTCTTTTTTGCTTGGGTTTTTATCATTCTGCTACTTCCATTATTGCTATGATTTTCCAATATACGCAAGACTTTACATCTCAATGTCATTTTTTAAACGAATTTGCATACAAGTTATAAAACATCAACCGAACTGGATTCTGCTGTCAAATTTAAATCGCGTTGGAAGGGAGGCTTGCATATAGGCTGTACCTACAATCTCGTGCAACCCCCGGGTTATACATAGAGAAGCCCTCAAATTGTTCTTACTGAATAATTTTTGTTTAGAATTTTCAAGCCTTTTTGGAGCCTGAAAACGGCACGCATGAAAGTATTGTATCTGAATATAACCACAGTTGGGCACCACAGTGAATACAAATTCTATCAAAACATTTTCTGCAAATTTCTAAGAAGAAATTAATGCTTATTGCTACGCGAATACGCCACTGGCATGTATATAAATGGACTGACTGATCTGTTGTTTTGATTTCAGAAAGTATGCTCTCACTGACAATACTACCAACTGTCGTAAACTGGCGCTACATTTAAATTATTGGGGCATTTACTTATATACATGTCAGTGGGATTTACCGAATTTACCACAAAATTACTTGGGACTATTTTTATTGTTAAATTTTAATTATAAGTCGAAGGAAGTTTTTTTTACAAGACTATTTTGGTAGAAAAGTTTCGATTACCAAATTGCCAGTTCTGGAAATACCGCTGAACCTCAAGCAATTTCTCGTTCCCAATCGTTACAGTTCAGTGGGAAAGTATGCTCTGACGGAAAGAGACAGGAATGTGAAAGTGGTGCCATATTCTTTCATGCATTTTTGGTTCAACGAGCAATCCATTTATATACATATCTGTGGTATATGCTCATAAAAAGTGCCCCTTATCGGCCTACTCCAATAATGGATAAAAATTCAAAAGAAAAAAAATTCAATAAATTTATAAGGAACAATTTAGGACTTCCCATAAAGTTGAGGTATGGTTGATTTTATACTGGAGCGAGGCATTGCTGGCATTACTCTTTGGTTACGTCATCAAGTCGGGGCATGGTATTGAATGGCTTGTTGCTGTTTTTGACTGAATTTGTTGATATTGTTTGAAAACGGGATTGCTCGAAATCTTCGGAGCCGCAAAAAAGTTCAACTGGATTTTTTCCAGTTGTGGAATGAACAGTAAAATTATTATTATCATTGACAGCTCATTCCAGAAGCTCTTCAAATAAACGTTCAATGCCAACTCTTTTCAAACTTCACATTATTTCAGAAAAAGTTGAGTGTAAACTCGCAACTTGACCCTTGAAAATTGAAATTTTACAATTTAACCCATGTTCCTCATCGTTCCTCGCATGTGTTGCACTTGCCGCCTTTAACCAGTTATTTTATTTTCGAAATCGTTCGTGGGAAGAAATATTTTTCCAACAACTGAATTCTATTTTCTTCAGAATTACGATGAGATCTTTTATGGAGTCTCAGAATCATTTCTTCATCACAATAGTTAGTTTGGGTAAATCTAATCTTATAATCTCAAAAGTGTATCGGGTAAATCTCTTATCCATTTCGTCGGCATTTAAGACATTTATGGTACGTTCGTTACGATATATTTTGAATAATAAATTAATAATTTCTGTTGCGGTAAATTGACGTTGAGTGATGATGTGTAGGAGATAATTTGGAAACGGGGATCTTAGCTGGTAGACTGTTTTCTAGCCTACTTGTGAGATGAGTTCTGGTGGTGGTGGTTGCTTGTCGATTTTTGAGCATGCAGACTTTGGTCCTTACCAGTGACTTCAATTGATATTTCACGGAGAAGATGATGGCGCATATCTTGCGAGCGCCACAATTTAGAGAAGGAAACGGTACCTATATATATATATATTTCCGATGTATTACAACATTACTTAATCTTCACATGGAACACTCATAGGCGTATAACAATTTTTGATACTATTCGATAACTCCAGCCTATAGTGGACTATCAGCCCAGAACTCTACAGGCTTATGAAGTTTGACCATACACTATCATTTTTATCGTTTCTAATACCCTCCGCGACAACTGGATAGCACACCCGTTCAAAAACACGATTTAGATGTATTTATGTATAGAAAGGCATACAAGTTTTTGCAGGTAGGCATTTCCTCCGTTGCTTAAAGGTAATTAGGAATTTTCTACCTCGCTCACATTCTGGGACATCCGAATTACGTGAAATTAGAGTGCGACAAGTGGATAGTACTTTACCTCTGAACTTTTATCGTTATTAAATGGAGGAAACATAGATTTTACTTAGTAGATTTTCTCTTTGGTTTATAGAATTCTGGTAAATTAGATTGACTTATTTTGATCATCACATATTATCTATTTTTGTTGCATAATCAGCTTATCTGAAAAATTCTTTGATTTTTAAATTCAATTTCGAATCCATGTATTCAACTTTTAGACTTTCATTTATTGTAGTTTTTCGTGCAAGTAGCTTTTTGCTGTGGTTTTGATCGGGAATATAATTCAAGATTTTAATATGTTCTTTTAGGAAGATCTCCGATTCAACTTAGGGGTGAGGGGTATGGGGCTGGTTGACAATGAATTTCTGCATATAATGAGCTCTTAAGCTTAACTGTGACCGTATACACTGTACTTTTAAAGATACGGGGAATTTTGTGCAAAACTTGATTTTTTGTTAATCACCATGTAACTGCTAAACGGTTGATATGCCCCCCCCCCCTCCCAACCATACATGATTTTATCTATCAAGGTAAGTACTATCACCTTCTGCTCTATTGACCTCCTATGCGGACACACCCTCTATAAGCATCTAGTTTCTATATTAGTGATGAATAATGTACATAAATGTTACATATATGCAAAATCTATGTAGTTTTATTTAATTTTCAATTTGGAACTGTCAACATGAACTTCTGAGACAAACTAAGAGCACAATGAATTTTACGGTCCAGAATAACTGTGGTGCAACGTTTAAGTTAGTCTTGAGTAAAACTGTTACCAGATAATAACCAAAGTATTGATCAGGATTTTGTACTGGTTACAAAGAAACTTATTTTGTCAAAATCGGGATCAATACATCTTGATAGCAATTAACAGTTGTTCGGAAGAGCACAAAAATCACATACAATATAGGAATTTTTTGCCAATGCTATTAATTATTTCATCAATATAAAAATGGGTTTATGTACAACTAAATTGAAATAGTATTATGGGGTCAAGCGATCTCCATTTGGATAACTTTATTAATTACTAATTGATTAATTAACGCATCTTACAATAATCGTGTTATACCTGACTAAATTTGTTAGAGAATTGTAGGATTAGGCAGTAGATACCTGTTAAAATAATCCCTTAAGACAATATTTTCTGAACACACAAATTCTAGTAAATCCAACAAACCGAAATCTGGCTTTGCAAAACATCTGCGCCATAATAAAATTTCAGCTAATTTAAACATGGAACTGGTGTATTGTCTTTTTGTTTTTTTAAGGGAGGAGACAAGAGATCCCAAGCACGGAGCCAGAGCCTCCCACTGTGCTGTCCTGTTAGAAGCCCTATGACCAAAACATACCTGTCCTCTTAATGAAGCACATCAGGTCTTCGTGACGAAAGTTTTTCATCTACTCTACAGATATGAGGGTGTTTCAGGTTCTCCTTACAGGCAGTACACTTTGGGCTGTCAACAACTCCCATTCTTGTTAGTTGAGTTTGAAGCGAGCTGTGGCCGGTGATGATGCCAACTACAGTTCTGCATTGTTTCCTTCCCAGCACCAAGAGAAAATGAGAGATATTCCTATTGGGCCCATCAAGAAAAAGTTTTGTGCACCTGCAAGCTCTCAGGCTCGCCCATCTCTGCTGATACTTCCTATGAACATCCGCTTTGATGAGAGACCCTATACTTGAGGTGGCAACGCCTACGCCGAGTTCCGGTTCGAGAACGGAGAATCAGAACAAACCCTAACGAAAAGGTCATCCCTTTTATTACCCATGTGACCAGGAACCCACTGAAGGGACACCTTGTTGTGGATACACAACTTATCCACAGACTAACTGGAATCCCCCAGTAACTTAGATGTTATCCGAGGGCCACTCAGAGCCATCAAGGCTGCCTGACTATCCGATAGGATAGCAATGTCCTTACCCTTGATTTGGATATGAAGGGTTATCTCCTTGGCATTGCAATGGTGAAGATTTCAGTCTGGATTCAGTAGGTGATAAGGCACTTCCCTCAGTCCACGATTCCCTTACAGGAAAACTCACGAAGCAATGCCCAAAACGCACCACGTGGCATGCGGGCCAGAAGGCTTTCTAGATCCAGTCTGTACAAAGGGCAAGCTTTTATGAATCTTAAATATTTTTAAATATTGAAGAAAGTTTATTATCAGGCAAAGTTCTTTCGCCCTCTAGCGTCTATTATAAACTGATCTAAGAGGCAGTTTTCACCTAGTTAAAGGGCGCTTCACATTCTGAGTTATATCCTTTTTTAGGTTAAAATATGTTCCGAATTAACAAAAGAATATTTTAATTTCTTACAATTGGATTCACTGTAAACGTTTTAACATTTTAATTGCAATTAACTAATTTACAACTAACTAATTTATTGCATTTCAATTGATAACTTTCAATGTATTCATTTCTAATAAAGGATCTAACTTTACTCCATCTTCTTTATTGCCTTCGAATTGCAAAAATGTGAAATGAACAGTGAACAGCATCTCTCAAAACAAGAAAAGTGCTTTGCTTTGCTGGCAAATCGAACAAATCGCTCGAGATAATGCGGCCTTTCAGGAAAGACGGTATTTGCAAACGGATCTGATTTGCAGCTACATTACACAGCAGACTGAATACCATTCAGAAACCTAAAGCGAAGTAAATAAAAACATTTGTTGATGAATGCTATATCATGCCATGTTCACTCTAGTACGTACATACATATGTACATATTTATATGGCAGAGAGGATATAATTTTCGTTTTGAGGTCTACAAGACTAGAGCGCTCGAGTTATCAATGTAGGTTCATATATTGTATCTATCTAGCTAGATAAAGCAGCTATGGATGAGTCTGAACCTTAGATGATCTCCTGTTTAATATTTAAAAAGCCCTTAAGCCTCATCTCAGTGAGTTGACTGTAATGGGGCTTCGTACGTATGATTTTATTGAAAACAAGTGGACCAGCTAGGGGCTTTGTAGTCTAGCATTTGTATTCACGCAATTCCACTAGAGATTTTTTTTTTCAATTCCAAGAATTTACACGTTTAAAAGAAAAAATTTCACTTGGCTTGAATGGAAGCGAAAAGCAAGTAACAAGGTAAATAATGGAAGCTATTTTCAATCGAGAATATGACTGTGCTTACAAATGTACTACTATTATTTCTGCACTATCCTTCCGCCCATATGCAAGGAATGAAAAGGAGAGGGACGAATGAAAGAGCTTTAATTAAAATTTCGCCAGGAAACATTCAAAACCCACTCGCTTCTCCGTGGAAAGTTACTACGTCGACTGTTGTGAAAGAGAGTGAGGAATCGTCCCTTTACAAACATACTAAACATTGAAACCACCACCGTTGAATTAGTGTTGCCCTCCTGTAGGAAAGCATGCATATTACAGCAGTCAGCCGTTCACTTTAATGAAACTTTTTGCAAATATCATTGCGTTCATATTGCACTTGATTTCTGTGAGATACCTACCTGTAAGTGCTAGGGTTTTCAAGTCCGTGAAGTTGAAGTACTTAGTTATTTGCTCTGTCTTTTTGTGTAAAAGAAATCTCGTGTACGTTATGTTGGTAGCTATCCTTTTCGGAAAGGCACCTTTTTGTTTAATCTATTGCAGTTCGGAAAATGTTAAATTTGCATTTAAATCTGTCAAGGAGAAAGTTTTTTTTTTCTTCAATACATAATACTTTTGATTGGCACTAAAATTTCAAACATAGAAAATTTCGTAATTTATATAGTAGGTATCTATCTATACTAACGTAAGGTACGGTTTGTGCTCGACACTATCATGACAAGATCCACCCGCGCCGCACAAAGAGTAAAAGTTTATTGATAGCTAGATTAATAATTGGCATTTATGAATAGTACAGGTAGCTCTTACCTCTTACAAAGCAATCGAAGTTGTAATTAATCCACAAATGGAATAATATACAGGGTGTCCAGTCTTGGGTGCTACAGCCGGAGGCTATGAAACCTAGACAAGCAAAAACTATAAGGGTAAGGGGAGAGAAATCCCAACGGTTTCATTTTTTTGTATAATTTACAACGATATTTTATTTTCAAGTACATGCAATGCACTACTATCCTGGTAAGGACTTCAAATATCGCTTCGAAAACAGTGATGCACTCAGTTCTGCTCCGAGTAGGAGCGAATAAATCTTAGAAAAAAAGTATTTCACCCCAGTTGAAGCAAAACATTTTGTTAGTTGAATGTAAAACTCTGGAGCGGAGCTTTTCCATGTATTTTTTAGCTCCATTAAGATGCTCCGGATACGGATAGTTAAAACTTTGGGATTTATTAAAAAGATCAAAATTCTTAAGCCAATCAAGCTTACTTAATGTCGACTAGGTCTCCTTAAGTCTCCTAATGTCCTTCTATTAACTGATTTTCTAAAAACCTATATTATATTTTTGAGCTTCAAATGGAGCCTTTAATTTATTTGGGGCATTTCAAAAACTCAAAACCTGCGGGCGAAGTAACGCTTCGGAGTGATTTACTTCAAATCAGATGGAGTTCTACTCCATCAACAAGGATAGGAGGGATATTTTAAATTGGGTTTAAAATGGCAATCATATCATTCATTCAACCATCTAATATTCTAATCTATTCATAGCTTTAGCTTCCCGATACAAACATGAAGTGAACACAACAATTTAATTCAACATTCCCTTTTACCATTAAAGAGAAACCAACTTAGTCCTAACATTCTGAAATATTTGCAGTGTTCTTATATAAAACGGAAAAAAGTTTGATTTGAATAGCTTCTTCGCCCTAAAATACTATTCATACAGAATAATTGTGCCTGGATTACTTTTTTATCTTCCCAACCGTAATTAAATTTTTATACCTTTCCTAACAAAATTATTTAAAAAATGTATCTTAACCAAATGACTACGATACCCCAAAGAAAACTCTCACCTGAGTAATAATTGCATATTTATATGCCATGGTCCTATGAATTCGAATGAATCTGTCCGCAGATTCGGACTTCGGCCGCACATACCACATACAACTATTAATCAGCTGAGAGTTATTGATTGTAAAATGCCAATATAGAATATTTTAAAGAATCGGACCAGCACGCGCACTGTTCTATGGCCTGGAAAAATCAAAATTGGTACAGTTATGCAAGACCAGCTTTGAGGAATTGACTAAAAGGCACAAGGTGACCCTATGCTGAGTACCTGAACATAAGGATATCTCGGGCAACGAGATGGCTGATGAGTCGGCCAAATAGGGCTCTGAATTGGATAGCTCCGCAGCGGTATCTTATGTGAGAATCCCAATCGGAGAAATAAAAGAGGAAATCATCAGGGGCGCCTATCAAAAGGCAAACCTCCGGTGAACCAGCAGGGATGCATGTCGTATTGCGAGGCAATTGTGGCATGACCAAGAGAGCTGCTTAATGGCAGCAGAACAAGGAATCCAGTAGGGGTCATCACGACTCACTGGGCCATTGGGGACTATGCTAGAAGACTCGGAATAGCGGTGAACGATTTCTGCAGGAGCTGTAAAGACTGCTTTGCAAATGCTCCGCTTTGATGAATAAAAGAAATAGGCTATTGAGTAGCTACTTTTTTTTTCAAATCTGAGGAAGCTGCAAAGTAAAGAATTCAGATATATCCTGAGTTTTCTGAGAGAAGCAGAAGAAATCTCTAGAGGAAAAAAAGAATTCACTGGAAACCCGTTTGGACGAACAAATGTGGATCTAAGTAAAAAAGTCTAGACATATCCTGAGTTTGCTCAGGGAAGCAGAATGAATCCAGGGTGGCTTGAAAGTTTATCCCATGAGGCATAGGGGCACACTGGACCCACTAGAGGTGTAAGTGATGCAAGCTAGTCGCCTAGCGGCACCCGTCTTACCTGACCTAACCTAACGCGCATCATAGTTAAGACAATCATTACCTTATTTATGCATAATACATATGAAAAAAAGGACGAAATTAGATCGAAAGCGATACCGACAGCCTCATCCGTGTCCAGCCTTAGAATTTTTTCAATGAGCATTCCAGCAGGGGCATAAATTAATTGTGAAAACGCTACATTTTGTTCAGCATCCCATAGCAATGTACATACCCTTAAGTACATGTATAATGTGTTTAGCTTTTCACGTTGACTTTGTCGTTGCAAATGCGCTGCCAAAATTTCAACGGCTTTTCGGTCTGACTGTGCTACAGAAATTTGAGACGAAAGCAGCTTAGTGCGCCCATATAGTTTGCTAGCCGACCTGAATCGGAAGTTGGGTTGTATAGACGCTGCAAATATTTTAGCGTCTCTGCCATTTGTCTGTGTCACAATAGGCTTCAATTGTAACCAAATCAAGATCCAAGCACTGGCCGCTGCTTTGATAGTCGAGTCGGAGGTTAGATGTTATGTTGGATGGTATGATGGTGGGTGGGGTAAAAGCTTCGTGTTTTTTTAGCGTTATATTAGAGTGTACATACCTACATATGCATATGTACATTTTTTGCATGTATGAGAAAATAGAACGTTTTATACAAAACCTTTCCTTACTGCTAAAAGCGGAAAAATTGTCGACATTTTATATATTTTTTCTGGGAATATTTTAATGCAATTGATTTATCTTTTATGTATGGAGTTTTCTATTTTGACAAGAGAACTAGCGCTTCCTTTGCTTCCAAAGGAGAACCGCCCCTGGGACTTAATGATATATAGGAACGTTCTTATATATCACCCTGTAATTTCTGAACTTTACACATGATGATGAATTTAATCGTTGCATCTTTTCATTGTTCTATAAAATTTTCCGTATTTTCCGTATTTTCCGTGCTTCTCTATAATTGGAAGTTATGGCTGAACAAAATTTTGGAATTTTGACTTAATTTTCTATATTTAACTACTATTTTTATTAAGATTTACGTCATCAACACCAATTTTTATACTAAATTTAGATGGTCCAAAAGCTTCACTTTAAAATTTTCTACCACACTCTTTACCTGAAATGTAACTCTTACTGTGTTTTTTGCACTTTTTCCTGAACATTTCTTCATTTTACCTCTTTCTTACCGAGGCCCTTTCAATTAAATGAAGATATCGTAACATGCTGAGAAAGAAGATAAGGAGTCCTTAAGCGACCTAGTTTTGCCTCAGTTCACTTAATGCTTTTGTAATTCTACACTTTTTTTCAGCTTTGAGCTCAATCAATGCTTGATCCACTTTTTTTTTTTTTTTTATATGCATAAATATAAATTAATATCCATAAAGACATAATGAAAAGTTAATGTAACCCATCTGTACATGTCTCATTTTTGAACTGGTATTTCGCCTTTATTTCCAAAATGGTTCGTCGGACAGAAAAAATGATTACAACCAATTTAATAGACTTTCGTATCCTGAAGAATTTCTTAGTACAATTAAAATGTCTAGGACTGATCGTTTTCGCAGTATACGTAAAAAACCTAAATTTTTATATGTTTTATATGGCAACACCAAGAAGGAGTTGCCCTATTTGGTCCATTTTTGAAATTTTGTTTGCTACTACTATGAAAATACCAATTTTTTCACCAGTATAATCCGCCTCATGGAAAAATTAGCTGAAAAAGGAATATTTTCATGTGGTACAGTAAGAGGAACTAATAGAGGCTTACCAGAATTTATGAAGAAGGATCCTAAGGTTGAGAAAATATTATCGTGAGGAAATTACCTGTATGAAACCAAAGGTAAGATAGCTGCTACTAAGTGGGTGGATAGTAAGGCTGTTGTTATGCTGTCTACTATACATAGTCCTCTAGATCTTTGAACTGTTACTCGAAGAAATAAAGGTGGTTCTAGAACAGAAGTTTCGTGTCCAAAAGTTGTTTCAATATATAATGAAATAATGGGTGCAGTTTGACAAATTTCGAGAGAGTTATGCTATTGGTAGAAGGTCGATAAAATAGTGGTATCGAATATTATATTGACTTAGCTATGGTAAGTAGCTTCATACAGTGCAAACATTCAAAAAGGGCTATAAATGCAAGGTTTGACCAATTATCAGTTCGATTACGATTGGCCAAGCAGCTTATTGGTGGTTATAGTAATCGAAAACACCGAGGTCGTCCAACCATTAATTATTTAAAGCATATGTCTGATCCAGTTCCGGACGACGTATGAATGGCAGAACTTGGTAAGCATATGCCACTTCAAGATAAAAATTATCGAAGGTTCAAATTACATACAAAGTAAAAAAAATGCAGAGAAAAAACCCGATATATAAATGTACATTCTGCGATGTGCCATTATGCATAAATCGATGCTTTCCAAAATTTCATGGAAAGTAGTAATATTAATGTTATATTAAAATAATTGTTTATTTTTATTATTATTTTTACTAATAAATTAATTTGAAGTATTACAACAAAAAATTGTTATATTTCTTAGTAAATCAGTAAGGCCGTGGGGTATATTTATCCCACCTCAAGTATCTCTTAATCACAATATATTCAATATATTTTTTAAGTTTTTTTTTGTACATAAAATTAGTAAAAAATATTGAAAACAATACACAATAAAAAAATATGTCATTTTCATATTGGAATTAATTCGCCTGGGAAATGAGGGTTATGCCGAGATTCATGGCTTCTCCAGTGACTCCTCAACCAGCCCAATACCACTTGCAGGAGTTAAAAATTTCGGATTTTCTTACCGTTTTTTTTTTTTACTTTTACCTACATTTTTTTACAAAAAGATGATTTACATAACTCTGATTAGGAGTCATTAACTCATAACCTATTCAGGGCATACCGAAATTAGACGATATTTTTTTTTAAATTGACGTATTTTCAGTCACTAAGGGAACAAATTACCTTTCAGAATAGGTTTGAGAATAGGATAAGAGTATATACAACACCAGGTCCTAAAAACCGTAATAATATGGTGAACAAATGCCTAAAACCTATAAAACAAACAAAAAACTCTTAGAAAAGAAATTTGAATGTTGCATCAGCAATTTCTTTGCATGGCCCACATGAAAAAGGCGACAAATAAAGTCAAATTCCATAATAAAAATACGTAACAACTCTTTAACGGCTACAGATAGCACATAGTTAAATTAAAGAAGAGAGTCCATAGAATATAATTTTTATTAAAAAAGGTATATTACGCACCTTTTTGCAAAAAAAAGAATAGAGTTTAAAGTAAAACAAGAGAAAAAGCTAGAATTGGTCTAAGACCAATTCTTATGATACCCTAGATGAATGCACGTATGAAATTTCGTATGGTCACCCATTTGAGCAATTTTGATTTTTTGCATTGGTTTCTCGCATATATTTCTAGAAAGGCTCGTCGGACATAAAAAATGATTATAACCAATTTTATAGGATTTCTTATTCTGCAGAAGTTTTTAGTACAATAAAAATGTCTAGGACTGATCGTTTTCAAAGTATATATAAAAAAACCAAAATTATTGTATGGCAACACCAAGAAGGGGTTGCCCGATTTAGCCCATTTTTAAAATTTTATTTGCTATTAGTATGAAAACACAGTGTACCAAATATCAGCTTTCTATGTCGACGTGTTCTCAGGTAGTGTCCAAATATATCGTGGAAAACGAAATTTTTGTATGGCAACCCCACGAAGGAGTTGCCCGATTTATCTCATTTTCGAACTTAATTTTACTTTTTTTTGTAATGTCCGTGTACAAAATGTCAGCTTTCTAGGTGAACACGTTCTCGAGTTATCGTGCGCACAGACGGACGGACGGACGGACATGCAAAAATCAAAATGACTTTTAATATTATGCGTGGGTGTCCTATTCATTTTGCTCTACCATCATTATTTCGAGGTGTTACAAATGGAATGACGAACTTAGGTACCCCTATAGATTTCATCTAGGGTATAAAAATATTCTGGTTACCTTAATATTACTTCTTATATAACACAGGGTGCTCTAGATTAATTTATTTTTGTCATAGCAGTGGTTGCAGTTATGTTTCGGTTACCTTTATAAACTTTGTTTATAATATTGATGGTAACGTTTCCACAACGGTTGGTATTTTCCCAGACTGATTACTTTTAGTGATTGAAATGTTAGGGAAATTATCTTTTCGTTACCTTTATAAAACAATATAATGCAACCTATCTTGACATAGAATTTCGATATTTTTTTGTATTGCATTTTTATAATATAAGGCTTTAATATTTTTACATCTTAGAATTACAATTTTTCGGTTTGTACGCAGTGAAATTCAGATGCAATTAAAATTTTACTGTGAATATCATCATAAATACTTCTAAAAAATACACACCGCTCCAGAAATAAGCAATATTTAGCAATTTTAATTAAATATGACAAAATTTAAAATTTTCACTTAGGTGACATTAATTCGTAAAAGTAACATTACATAATTTATAATTGTTATATGCATAAAAAGATTTTTATTTGCAATGTACAGATGAAAAAATTGCGGCTTGTACTAAAATGAACCAATTACCATTATAAAACTTCAAGTATTTTTGTGTAAACTCTGGTTCTATTATATAAACTAAATGACGCTTATAAAACTTCTAGAAATATGACATAAGCTAAAGGAGCTACTTTGCCTCGAAAATGGTCCTTATATACCCTTTAATCATAATATGTAACCTTTGGTAATGCTATATATCTTATAGTAACGAAAAACAGGCAATATTGTTCTTATATACCCTTTGGTTATATTGCGCTACCTTTGGCAAATCTTAAAGTAATAACAAAGGATGTTGTGCGCACCTCGTGGAGTGTAGTGACTAATTTTAATTACAAAAAACAAAAAACAAAACAAAAAGTAATGCCGTATAAAATCGGTGCAAACTGAAGAGGCAGGTCAAGAAAGATTCTCACAACAGCTTGGGAAAATAACTGCACGATGTGAACTCTGCTCCCAAAGCTAATTGGATGAACCAATCCTGTATTAAAAAAGAAGCGGTTTCCTGTCTTATGAGGCCGCCACCGCTGAAATAAACGCTATGGCAGATGCAGAAACGAGTGACAGCGATGCCCTCTTATTGATTATAAACAAAGCTTACAGAGAACACGCACTGCATACATACATAAAATCACGTTAATAAAAGTTTCCGATTTGTATTAGAGTCACCTTCGTTACTAAAGCGCCATAAATAAATGAAAACAGTTTTATAATGGCTCCATTCGACACTAAAAGTCATTTGTTTTTATAACGATCACCATAGTTACTAAATGGCCACCAAAAGTTCCACATTGTTTATTCAAGTCGCCTAAATTACTGACTGTGGTAAAGTTATATAAGGGTAACCACGGATACCGCAATAAACACATATTACCATTGTGATGAAAACAATTATAAAACTGTCTTATATACCTTCTAGTAATGGTTACTTTAAGTTATATAGACCGGTGATGGAAACAATTCCATCACCAACTTATAAAACCTTTATTAACTTACTTCCACGATAACCATTAGTAACCTTTCAAAACTCTAACACAACTACGTAACCAATTGGTGATATTAAAAAACTCTTATATAACTACTCAAATTATTATATAACCGAGTAACCACTATATTACCCCTTATAAAACTACCCATCTCCTTCAGTCACCAAAAATTGGAAATATTATTACTTGGGGTCCCTGTATTTATTAATATACAGGGTGTTTTGTGAAAAACTATACCTTTTCTTCTTAATCACCCTATAACTCCGAAACGGTTGATATGACCCCCCCCCCTTGTTTTACAATTTTTTTTTGGCTAGATTGTCTAGGTGAGTGCTATCAATTCCTGCTCTGCTGACCACCATGGAGGAAACACCCTGTATAAGCGAAAAGCCACAGATGGATCACCATACGAAATTAATACGGACATTCATCTGTGGTACCATAAGAATTGATTCTTAGACCAATTCCAGCTTTTTTACTTGTTTTATTTTAAAGATTGAATCAGTAGAATTGCGCACACTTTTTTGCTTATATATCGCAAAAATACCTACTTTGTGAATTGTGAGGTCAATGCCTTTTGCGAAGACACTGGATAGATTGCAGATTTATGCATGTTTACCCAGGTAAGGAATTTCGGAACTGCCGCTGTTCAATAACGTGTGCTTTATTGCAAGAGTATATACATATATATTTTATAATCTTTACAATAAGACAGCAAATTTTACACGAGGCATAGTAAATCTGGTTTTATTAATGCTATAATAAAACAACAAATCGCGCAGCAATGCAAAGACCAATCGCCTCAATAAATAACTACAGTGAAACAACCAAGATGTTTTGATTTATCTCTCATAGGATTTAATATGGAGTTCGTTTTTCAAACACACAGTTGTTATACCTATTTGCTTTGGTATAAGATTAAAAAGAGCAAACATCAACACTTAATCACTTCTCTTTCAATAGAGCACCGAATTCTGATACACTTAACATTAGAATTTTTGAGCAATAATATTTCTCGCAAATTTACCTGGACTGTCATATCTTTCTGTTGCGAAATGTCTTCAATTTCTGAAACGGTCTGTGTAGGGACAACAAAGTAATCATGTTTTGGGTTCCTGGATACGAAAGAATGCATGGAAATGAAAAAAACGGACGATCTGGCTAAAACCGGAGGCGACATATCATATGTGATTGCTCCGCGCTTGCAGCTTTAAGGTTGAAAATCACTGGAGAGGCATTTATCTCTCCTAACAAGATTCGCAACGTAACCCCAACCTCTAGCAGAGGACACAATAGATAAACTCTGATCGCGGTGTCAAAGGGTCATAGTGACCCGAAAAGGTGTCAGAAAGATACCAGATCATCGATTCTGATGCTCCTCGGTTCATAGAAGTTGCTGTTCTATGGTGGTGGCGACACTTGCTAACTACTGTCTACTGTCTATTTTTGCTCATTGTCCGCCCTCTTTTATTAGCTATATCTACATAATTATACCACTCTACCCAGGAACTACGTGGAACTGTGAATAGGGCTGGCTAATAGTTCTATAAGTATTATTTGCCCTTTACATGGTTCCTTTAAAGCTCACTGCTAACACATTTCTCAATCACTTGTGAGCATTTCACCCCCCCCCCCCTCCATTCTTCTACCCTTTCGGACTCACCAACCCTCCAAGTTTTCAATTAACATCCTGATAAACTTTATACTTTTTTTCCATGCCTATATTAATCAGTAATAAACAGTTACGAATATACACTAATTGCCAGTCTAGATATTGCCTGTTATCTTAGTAAAGATCTCACTCTCCGAAGAAATTATTCAGAAAATCTAACTGTGCAAAGAATCTTTCCCAGAATCAATTCCTCTATCCATGGAAAAAGAATACTTCTCTTGTGACAGGATTTGCCTGACTTAGTTCACCTCAATTTATATGGAAATACTGGTAGCAATGCATTCCAATTAGGTAATAGAATCAATACTTGATGATCTACGGAATTCAATTTCGTCGCCTCGCTTGCAATCACTTTTGTGTCAAACCAGATAAAAATCAACATCCGTCCATTATACTCGCCCCACAAGTCCCTAAATTATTCAACACCACCGATCCACCCGAACCACACCAAAAATAAATTTCCCTCTTCGCATTTTTCTCTCTTTGTGGTACGAAATCAAATTGGATCAATGAGGGTTAAAAAACCAACGCAAATATAAGGGACCGAGGGCTGGGAAAATTAGGTTCCTGCCGTACAAATTGTATTCACAAAAAAGAAATTTTGTCCATAAAGAAAGTCTGGCAAGGACAAAAAATAAGGCGAGTTGCGAGTATATGTATATATTATGAATGCGTGTGTGTGTTTATGTATATACGTATGAAGGAGACGCTCTGCAAAAACATACGTTTTTCCTCCGTTTCGATAAAATTTTCAAGACGAAGCCCCTAATTGTTTTACCGCTGGGATTATGTGATATACAAGTTTTATCTTATCTTGCCAGGACCTTTAATTTGTGTAAGGAGAAACTTAAGAGTCGTAATGTGCAGTACTTGGAGTATATTTTTCTTGGGGACAAAGCGGTAATAGATGGGTTCACTTACTCGAAGGCTTAAGTGCTTGATAACACAGTGTCATTGTTGTAATGCTCTTGTAAGATATTGAAGTGGACATCTGCTAGAATTTTGAATAAAAATTTAACGTCCGTCCCTGACATGATTGTGTTGCCGGGAATTTATGCTAAAAAGTCATCAACTTGATTTTTAATACCTCGTAAAATATGATGAAAAAATACCTTCGCAAAATTGGATTCCATCAAAAGTTACTCTAATGTTATACAAGGAAATTTATTTTGTATATTTGTGTGACTTGTTATGTTTAAAGCATGGAATGTAAATTGAGAAAATTTCTTAAATCAGTTGCAAGTGGTGTGCTCAAAAACACAACTTATAGTTCTCAACTCAGAGCAGAGTGGTCCAGAATCCAATCTGCATTAAATTTTAAATTTCACTTAAAGCACTGGGTTTGTCATTTTACTGAAGGAGCTAAATGTATTAGGTGTACTTGAAATGTTATTCTGGTGGTCAATGATACGATTTGAGGAAATTCTCTTGAAAGGTGCAGGATATCAGAAAATCTAATTCATTTGATAGAACTTTTCCTGTGTATGTGTGTGTGTGTCTACTTTATACAAATTATCCTAGAGCCCTCCCGAAAATTACATTTTCGAAAAAACGATTCTCGAACCCAGAATTGCTTACTGTTCGAGCCAATAGATGCCGATTTTCCTCAAGTTCGGCATTGCTGTTGTTGTTTCCCCGAAATATTCACAGTTTCGTAACGTGCCCTTAAATTTGGAGACATTTTAACAGCCTCGTGATCTCTTGTTTGTAGAGACTTAAATACTTTATGGGCCTTTCTGTGAGAATCGATAGCATTTTTGCTTCAATTTCAGCGTAGCTCTCATTATCAGATTCAATGTCGACTGTTTCCATCCCAGCTGTCTCCTGCTCAGTATAACAAGACAATTCTTCATGTCTGTTCAAATTACTGTGGAAGGTGACATATTGGAAGGAGTCGAAAATTTGGTCACAATCTTTCTAATGTGAGAGATATATCTCTGTAGCGTGTTAAAAGAATGTAATTTTCTGAGTCATATCACTCAGTATTTAATGGATTTAATACCTGTTAATTACAAATACCAAATATTAAATAATTGATAATTCCCAGTATTAATACTCCGGTTTTGGATTTGAAATTTTACAACCCATCGCTGGAATTGAAAAATACCTTAAAATACTCTAAAGTAATTGAATTTGTGGTTCCATTATAAAAATATTGGAAAAGTATTTTCCTTTAAATTCTTTTCAAATACTTTCAATTACTTTTAATTACTTCGAAAACTTCAGTACTAAACATGATATTGTACTTAATATTGAAATGGACTAAATCAATTGTCTTTTTAATTTTATTAAAGCTAAAAATTAAAAATATATTGAGCTTAACAATTATTAATTTGCCAATGCCTTGAAGCAGTATGCTAGAGAAAAGTATTTCGAACAGAAAAACTCTACTTATCGATTGACAAAAAGATGTCGTTCTTTTCCAAAAAATCCGTTTATGTCAATATTTCTTGAAGAAATAAGTACTGATGCACTTATTTCTGTAATGAATTTCGACGTATGTGGATTTACTGAAAAATTGAAGGACGGAACGGCGATTTTGCAAGATGTGAATCAATTTTAAACTGACACTTCTTTATTAACTGAGATACCACACAATTATCAAATCCAAATTGTCAAAAATTTCTTGATCTAATGTGAACTTTTCTTCAAGGAATAAGTGGAAAAATTCCTTGGCTCTAGCATACCGCACTTTAAAGATGAAAATATTTCAACTTGAGACGCTCAACATTTTGACAGCTGGAATCGAGGCAATTTATTTTTGCAGAAAATTGAAATTTTAAGTTATAAGTAATGCTACAATATTTAATAACTACTTAATTTATTTTAACTTCTTTTAATGATGGAACGAAAATTCAACACATGTTAAAGCATCATCACTGAAACAGCATAAGCAACAGTCACTGCGTCCGTGCCAGCAGCAGTACTAAAATGTTGAAAGTATTTTACGAGGATGTTAATTGGCTTGGTCATGAAATTACATACAACCAATAATCAAAAGAAAGCCTATAATAATTTCAGTTGCACTTTTAAGATGGAAGTTGTTCTTTAATTTAGTATCCCTGTAAAACTGTTGAGTTTTCGTAGTCAACTCTTTTACCAGTGATATGAAAGTAAGCCAATTAACCTCGCACGTTTAAATTATTGATTAGTGTAGGACTAAGATCTCGATTAGAATATGAGGTCTAGGCCAAATTAATATAATTAAAACATCAGTTATAGAACATTAAATCGGCCCAAATTAAACTAGAAAAATTTGCTGAAGTGAAGGCAAACATTCAATACACTAATTTCAAATCACACTTATAATTTACACAAAATTATTCCTCAATGGGAATTGTGTCAATTGCCCGAACAAATTTTAATTAAACTTAGAAATGCAATTAAAATTGAAGTACACTTGCAGAATTCATGCCTTTCAAGCCATATTCAATCCAATGGAATCTCTTGCGATAACTTAGTACATATAAAATTCTGTATACCCTGTATTCAAAGTCCTGTTTTGAAGAAGACATTCAGGACATTCGAAATATCCCAAATGCATTTAGTGCGTTAATAAGAACTGAACTCATTGAAAGCCGTATAAGGGTGCAGATGTAATCAATTCGACCATTAAACGTCAATTTAGCAATTCTCTCGGGGTCTGATTGGAATGCACATGCACACGTGCATTTATATGCTGAATTCCGAAGCATTCTCTAATGCTCTATATTAAATAGTTTACATTGCTGGGAATTTGGACTACAGCCGAGCATAGAACATGAATAAATAAATAAATTTGTCTACATAGGAATGTCATGTGACCATATTCATTTTGCAGATTATCATATTTTACTGGAATTTTCAATTTATTTTCGACCAAACAATTGTATAGGAAATCAGAATTCGTTTCACATAGGGAGGAATTCTAATCCAACTAGAACGAATATAGTGTTGCCGAGCTACCTACTCTATAATTAGCTGAACTTGTCAAAATAAAATCTATAGAGATTATAAAATTAATTCACCTGGAATTACTTAGGGAATTTAGTTTTGAATTACTAGGATAATATTTTCGTACGGCTTCAGTTAATTGAGAACTTTTTTCAATAGTTACGTGTACTTATGGATGGATGGATTGGAGAGAGGTTGAGATACCGTGAATCTAGACCAATACAAGCCATATAGTTCATCCTCAAGATTTTGCTATTGCCTACTAGTATCAGAGAAAGACAGTCATCGTTTCGGTTTACTCCGCGCATCCTCTGCATACTGGGATATCAACAAGTACCATCCAGTGTAGGTGACCCCTGCGAGAGTAGGGTTAGGTTATTAAACTCCAATCGCTTCTTTGTTGATCAAGGTTTGTGATTAAAGTTTTCCCCACAGTTCTTTTGCTACTATAACCATATTAGCGATCGTTTCAAGGCACAATATTAGATGATAGATACCACCTGCAAAAACGAAATCGGATGACTTTACACACCAGTACCAGTAGCTTGGCTGTCTGAATAGATGGCAATCCACTTTGTATTAAAGTCTAAAAAATATCTTCCCGCTTCTAGAATGGCCTTGATTCTCGCCTAGATACGAGTACCTAGTATACACATATTTAGTATTCATATTTTTAGTCGTTGAGAGGTGAAGCCAAATAAGAAAATTCACCTCAAATCTTTGTTGAAACGAAAATCTCAATTTATTTTTGCATTATCTAGTAACTCGATTAAAATATGAAACCGTTGTAGGCCCAACATTCTTATAGACGGACAAGTCACAGGTATTCGGACACTTACAGAGATATCGAATGAGTTCCATATTGATCTCTTATGCCTTCATAAAGAGCAATACTATATCCTCGTTGTCCATGTGACTTCTCCCAAATTCATTTAATAGAGCTTGAATGTATTTTGCGTATTTGCCATACATAGAGGAAGTACAACTTTATCCACATTAATCCAGTTGCTCCTTTGAAGAGTCTTTGTCTTCCCCGGACATATTCTCCATCATATCTATTTTCAAATCATGATGAAAATTCCTCTTATATTATGAGTTGCTTCTAACAGCCTCACTGCTTTAATTAGTTATAGCCTGGTTTTGGAAGACACTGCAGTAGTCTAGTAATCTCTATAGGCTTCAGGTTAGTCGATCATTTAGAGTATTCTACCAGAACACAATTTCGTAGATGAGGATGGGTCTTACAATAACGGAGAGCATCTGTGGAATTATACGGTGATAAGTGTCCCATATTTTCTAAAAGTTTCCTTATACAGGGTATTTCCCACTAGGAGGCCATACAATTTTTGGTTCGTCTAGGTGAGTACTATCACCTCCCGCTCTATTGACCTCCTAGTGGGAAACACCCTGTATATGCCGAAATGGGCATCTTTTTGAAACGTTCATTTATACATACGCTGAATTTAATTTAGAGCCTATTATTACTCGTAGTTATCTAGTTAAGTTTTCAGTTCGAGGGTGGCGTTACTTATAGCTTTAGGGAAGCATAAGTCAAGGTTATTCTTCTGCGTGTAAAGAAAACTGGTTCACTAAAGACTTTTACTTGTAGCCCAGCCAAGAAATTTTTGCAATACTCCTTTGGATAATTATTGATCTGACAGATGAACTTTCCCAAAAAAAAGTTGACTAACTCATCAGCACATATTACCGCTTTTATTCATTTTATTTGTAGATAAAAGGATTGTATTGCACTAGTGAGTAGAATCAAGAAGAGAGTGTCCTACTTATGGAGTTCCTCTACACACATTGCGTTCTTTAGGTACGGCTAAAGGTGAAATCGCAATCAACGCAGCAAGTTTTTTCGAAGCATAATGATGCTTGTTTGGAAAAGTTCAAATTTTGATACTTGCTGTGACAGTTCTGTTAACATACTGGTGAAAAAAATTAATTTGACGTATGAATATTTTAAATACAGATTAATACACAGCAGCCAAATGTAGGAACAAATAATTGAATTTGTAAAATTGAACCATTTGTTGTATAACAAAAGCAACAATACAAGAGTATTAGAAAAAATTGTTGGAACTATCAGAAAAGTTAGGTAAGTATGGAATATGAAACTTATTAGATGTAAATACTGTTTACCGCAAATAAATATATAGTTGCACAGGCAAAAATAGGTGGAAAACCCTAAAAGACTTCAGAAGTGGAGCGAATAAAAGTACAGCCTGGAAATACTACGAATCTATAAGTTTTCTTAAAGATAGTTGAAAATGTGAACCGTAACTACCAAAATTACTTTAGCATGCAAAGTACAAAACAATTGTTGCCACAAAGCTTAGGTATTTTTTCCTAAAATATAGGGAATATTCCTCTAAATTTTAGGGAATATTCCTCTAAATTTTAGGGAATATTCCTCTAAATTTTAGGGAATATTCGTTAAATTATATTGAAAAATACCTAAAATTTGTGGCAACAATTTATACATTTTTTACAGTGTACATTAGGTGGAATGATTTAATGAATAGTTATGCTGAAATAAAGGTGTTTTTATTCCGTTTACAGATTAGACGCCAACAATGAATTGGATGATTCGCAAGAATCCTTGAAGGCAGAAGAGATAGATGAAGATTTATTCAAGTCAGGGTGGTTAATCAATGATTCACGGAAGAAAAGAGTCTATGGGTCTGGTCGTCAATTTGATATCGTATCAACCTTAAAAACAGCTATAATTTCTGCTTGGAATGAAATACCGGTCGAAATCATACACGATTTGTATAACTCCTTACCAAAAAGAATATTTGAACTTATAAATAAAAGCGGTGGCAACACTCATTATTAAATAAATCTTTAAAAACTCGAATTCCGTTGTTCTTTACAATGAAGATAATTTCCCTACAAAACTCCTGAAACTTTTTTATTAAAAACAATCTTTTTTTCTCTAAGGTCAATCAAGTGTCGTACCGTTTGATACCAACTTTTCACTTAAAAAGCCGTTAATAATGTACTCCGTATCAAATGCAGCCAATAATAGCATAGCGAAATTAGGATTTCCAGTGCTTCTAAACAAGTGCAATAAAATTGTACAGGAGTAATTTGTTCCAAGGATACATGAGAAAATGAGGGTGAGGTCAATCATGTGACGCGGAGTGTATGTATTGCTATCTATACGTTCATAACAATCATATTTATGACTTGATAGATTAAAAATATCAGCAAATAACAATACCGGGGAAAATATCGAAGTTAGTTGAATAAAAAATGAAAATAAAGTTTATTGAGGTGGTATAATGTCACAAAAAAAAACCGCATCCGCATAGAAACCCAACTCCGGCTGAGTTTTATATATCTCTTGGGCACACCTTCTTCTTCTATGTTGGTTCTGTTTTTTATCTTTCATTATCCAAAACGGCCGGCCACACATGCTACTTTAATAATTTTTTTTTTATTTTATTTATTCAAATTTTTTCTATTTTTAATTTAGAACACAAATAACAGATAAAATTTAATTGGGGATTGACAGCTCTTGTAGCGTTCGTGTCGTTCCCATTGTATTTTCACGGACGTTTTGTACGGCGTTTTTTACGGCGTTTTTGTCATGTCGCTCACATTGTGTTTTGATGGTCAACCGTTGCACTGAAAAAAAGTCATACAGATTGTAAATGCATCCAAAATTTGAAAAGAAATATTGTATGAAATGCTTCCTTAAGTTGAAATAAAATATTTTGAATATAAATTTGTTAAGAGTTTAAATATATTTGCTAAAGGATTAAGTCTTTTTGTTAACAGTTGAAACTCATTCGTTAAGGGTTTAAATAAATCTGAGAATGCTCTATCTTCATTTCTTTTCAAGAAGAAGGGAACCTTTAGTCTAGAGCATTCACTCGTATTCTCAATGTATTCACAAGCTCTTCCATGAAGAGCATTTTTTATCTTCGAATTTTGTCTTTTGCTGAGCCTTGCCTCCTAACTACTTCAGGCTCTGGCTTTCGCTTTGCTGAATAATTTCGGTGGACCCCTGACAAGGTTGGTTAAGTCCTTATTGCACCAGTTATGTTTTTAACTTGATTATCCATCCATTGCATATAATAGATGTGTTCATTTGTATATGCTACACCAATACAGTCATACATTGCAAGGCTACAATAATATGTACATAGAGCAAATTTAAGCTGCATGGCTGAATATAGTTTTATTCCGCAAAAGTGGTCGCTAATATCACTAGAAAGTGTATGGTTTACTTTTGTAATACTACTTTTTTACTTTATGAGACTCACACAAATTATTATTTATTCTTTTAATTAACGCTTTAGTGTAGCATTACCTGCGTTTATCCGGAATCTTTCCTAGAGTCTAATTTTTGAGTGCTACAAAGATTTAAGATCAATTTCGTTGGTTGTGTGAGGCGTTATTTTGTAGCAGCAGTGTAGTAAACTGGATAGTGTGCACAAAAGAATACAGCTAATATCTCATATTTAAGTATATTAAGTTTCCCTCAACGAGCTTTTTGCATTTATTCTATTCTGGTTTTCCTGGATATCTAAATAATTTTGGGAGCTTGTATAAGTAAAAAAAATAAGAAAGAATCTAGAATCTAAAGGATCGAGAAGATATACAAAAACGAAATGCATAAAAGGATTCACCTGGTTGATTGGATTCAATGCTATATCCTCTGATCAACGTTTATATCTCATTAAGGGGTTGGTGAAATTTCTCGGCTTTTATAGCAGATTTACGTGCCTGCTTCCTGGCTATCTCATCCTTGCGGGGTGGTAATCCATCATTTGTGTGTAGTTTTTTTGCTTAGCCTTGTATCTGTCAGATTAATGAAATAGTCACGGTAAGCGACCTTGATTTTCAGGGTAAAACAATTTAATTGTCTGAAGGTAGAAGTAGAATTTTATGGTTCTGTTTTCCTACTTACACAACCTTGGGCTTCACTAGCCGCATGATGCATCCACTGGTATCCGGAACTCAAGGAATTATAAAAAAAACTGGTCCTACGTTTATGGCCCTAATCGTGAAAATCACAGGTCGAAAAGTAGTCTGGTAGTGGATTAAGTCCAATAGTGTCGATCGGTGGAATAGTGAAGCCAAGGTGGGTGATATAGTGATTAGTGCTGAATTTTAGTTATAAACGATAATTTTATTGTAGTACTTTGTGCGTAGAGCAAAGTAGCATAGCTTGAGTAAATTCGTAGGAATTTGTGTATATGTGGGTTGAGTGTAGTATTTTGAGGACCTGCGTAAGTGCATTTTCGTAGCCGGTGCTCATGCTGGTGTACGCCACGGTGAGTACTCTGCTGACGATTGTTACACTACCTCCTGCCCATGTGGGTGTTCGACACGATTCACGACGGTGTATGTGTGACGGTGAGTCTGCCTGTACGATATCCCTTGTACCTATCCGTGTCGGTGAATGCCACGGCGGTGAGAAATAAAGGGACTACGAAAGTAAGCCAGTGCGTGTATGCTAGTGTGTGTAAGATCGCCCACTAGGATTTATTTCTCAAATATATATTTTCTCTTGCAGGCGAGGAGCGAATCGAGTGAGCCGCCCGGAATACGCATATAAACATCTGATATAAAATGTAAAATAAATTTGTGTTAGTAGCCTATGCGTTTAAATTAATACCTTCCTGCCTTTAATATGTCCTTTAACTATCTTTATCGGTTTTTTTTTATTTTAAGCTTTCTGGGAAACCGTTTATATATATATTTCCATCAATCGCAATAAATTCGTAAAATAAACCATAATCAACTTCCCAGACAGTCAATCCACTCACAAAGCTTTTAAGTCCTTTACCATAGAATCTAGGATAATGTTAAACTCCCTAAAATCTTTCAAAATCTTAGTGAGGACAAATAAAATTATTCTCGATACACATGTCGCTAACTGTCTTTATTATGCCACGGGATTCTGCGTAACATATAAATGCCACCTCAAAGCTGTCCAAATAGAGCGAATGATTGTGCAACAATACTTATACTTGCAAGCTGTATGAGTTACGCTAAACAAAAAAAATTCTAACCAACTCTAGCAAAAAAGTGAAAAATATTTCTTCTTCGAAGACACCAGAGCTAAAAACTATTACAGAGCTATATATTGAATTATTCACTCGTGAGCAATGAGCAGCGAAAAATTTCGTGTGTGCATGTGAGTATGCGCTTTTTTTTTATATTAAGTTACTCACTCGCGAGTAATGAGCAGTGAGATATATCGTGTGCGCATGCGATTTCGTATTTTGAATTACTCACTTATGTACGTAAGTGGAATGCGCAAGAAAATCGTGCACATCTCATGAGTCATGCGCTTTGATCTCACACAATTTATTATTCACGTGCGTACTCTATTTTTCGGGTTACAATAAATGCGAATTAATATCTAAACACCACTTAACGTATGTAATAAAATCTAAAATTTATCTATAGAAGAAAAAGATGAGTACTTTTCACTCCTCGGTGTTACATTTATTAGTTAGGTGTTAATATTCTTAGTTTGGTGAAATATCCGAAATTAGAATTAACATAGAATGTTGCTCTTACTCAAGGGTACACAATATTTAGTAGAAAGTTAGCTCATTTAAAAGTTTAACAATATTTTCAAAATGTGAATAAGTTGCCTCATTATTTCATAAGTGCATTAAAATTGAATTATATAATTTTTCCCTAAATGAGAGAATCCTATTTCACAGAAGAATTAATAAGAAAAGAAATTCTGAAGTCCTTTCTCCTATTTTCCTTTTTTTTTATGACTCCTCAATTTTCCGGATTCATAATTCCAATTCACAATTAAGAACTACGAAAAAATACATTCCCAATAAATTTCATGGTCTGCAATATAACATTGCCTATAGACAAGAAACAAATTTCCTAATTACAAGAAAATTGGGAATCTTGCTATTTGATCAAAAATTTCTTAATCTCCGAAGAAGGACCGATAATGGAAGATGGGGGGAAAATTAATGTTTAGCTGAATGATTCTTTTCTTGCCGTTAGTTAGTGCAATTAATTAAACTCTCGGGGGTATGTATGTATATATATAGCGTTCATTAACAGCAAATGAATCAGCAGCGTCCGTAGATTTGTTACAGGCAAATAAATTTATCAGGGTAGTGTGGAAATTTTCTGCCACCCCCGTAGTTCCACGCTTACTCGCAAAAAAAAAAAAGCTCAGCAGAGAGTAGGTGGACCAACTTTTCCTTTTTAGCTTGAAAAATAGCGTTAAAAGTAATTTCCAAAGTTAAATGTACTCGATAACGGATGATTTGGTCAAGTAGAACCAAGACCAGACCCAGACCCGCTGAACTGAAGCTGAAGCCAAAGCTTCAGAGTTCAACTCGATGTTCGCACCATTAACTTCAATCGCATATAGCTCTCGGGTCGAGCTCTACAATAATTGATTCCTTAATTAGATTCTTCTATATTACATACTTCTTGTGTTTTTTTGTCTTTTTTTTTTTTTATTGAAACGTGACGAAAACAGATGCTTGTTTCTGGCATCGCTGATTAAATTAAAGTGGAAAAATTATGGGTGATGCGATGAAATTCTGCACAGGCAAAGAGCGCGTACTTATTTAAATTGAAAAACCCTATTATGAAAGAAGATACAAAAAGCCAAACTAATGGAATTGCCGGCGACTGTTTCCTATTTGTATGTGGTTCCTTGTTGTCATTGAAAGTCTCCTTCTATAGTTTTTTTTCATTTCTGTGTTAAAGAATTTTTAGTGACATTAGTCACATCACACGAAAATAAACCATTTTAAAAAATAAGTAGAACATGGAGGAAATAGCATTAATCAGCTGCAGTTATACAAACAAATGTCGCACTATCTGACTGCATTCTGTCTTTAAGATACACGGAGTCGGTAATAACCAATTAGTGAAACTACGGAATAATATTTGAACGTTTACAAATTCGGCTTGCTTTTAACCTTAAATGTGAATAACAGTGTTTAAATTTCCAAAAATTTTTATATTCGTTACCGAGTAGTGCACAGCGTATGCTTCGATTGACTTTCATGAAGCCTTGAAAGCTATACAAAAATAAATCTGAAACAAGTAAAAAACCTAGAATAGGTATAAGATCAGTTCTTACGATACCCTCGATCAATGTCCGTACGTAATTTCTTGTGAAAGTTTCATTGCTGAAGTGGTTTTACGCATTTATATTTCTAGAGCGATTCATCGGCCAGTAAAAATTATTATGACCAATTTCATAGGATTTCCTATTCTAAGACCTTCAGAATACAACCTTCAATACAATAAAAACGTGTAGGACTCATCGTTTTCACAGTATATGTAAAAAAACAAATTTTTTATACAGCAAGACCAAGAAGAGGTTGCCCGATTTAGCCCATTTTTGAAATCGTATTGTTATCGTAGTAGCGTAGTGAATGCAGCAGCATGCAGGGGCGGATACAGCTAGGGGGCGCGGGGGGCTTGTGCCCCCCTGAAAACCACTGAAATAATTGCAGTAGATCTTCTGAATTTTTTCTAACTAAATGATTTACATTATTCTATTGCATCTTTTGTAAAAACGTATCAATTTCTGGAAACGTTCAAGGTGATACATTTAGGAACGTAGGCCTTAGCTAGCACCTTGGGCTTCGGTCATAGTTGTTGAAGGCTATAGAGAAAACAGGATGCGCGGACACCTGTACATGAGCGTCGCTTTGCTCGGGGTTATTGAAGCAGGGCAGAACCTATTCATGTTAACGTGATGGATGGTTTCTTTTAATTGAAAATAGCTGCCAAAGGGTCTTTGATAAGCCTTCCATGTAAAGACCGCTTCTTAGACAATTATAACTCGTAATTGGAGAAATTCAGCGAAACTACACAACGGCGAACAAGTCATTGTGCTTTGTTGAAGTGAGTGTTATTACATTTAAAGCATGAGATTAATTCTTAAATAATTTTTTTTTTATTATTTCGTAAAATGCAAACGTTAAATAAAATCAAAATAGATCTGCAGATTGAGAAAGTCTCAATCAGTATCCTAGAGAATTTGATTATTGGTCGGTCTGTTTTGCTTCAAGGGATGTTGATGAATGCACATATAAATTTAGTAGGTACAATTCAAAGTTTTGGGCATGTCTGAATACATTTAGTAATTACACAGCGTATATTAACAACAATAAAATCGATCTTGATTTAACGATAAGTAAGACCAAGCAATAAAAGCGAAATAGTCTGCTTTTCGCACATATCAATGCCATCCATGTCCAGAACTGAAACACTATCCAAAAGAGAAAAATATCTTTTTGATCAGAATGTTAGAATCTTGGCAAGACGCCAAGGCAGTAAAGGTTTCTGATCCCAGGCTAAAGCAATCAGGAGCAACTTCAGCAGCTCCTCTATTCCTTCACTACTTTATAATGAACTGATTGTTGACTCCATGGATAAAACTAATATTTTGACTCTTAGATTTACTTCAAATTCGTCTTTTCCACCTACTTTACATCTCCCTTGTAGATGTGTAGAAAAGCCAATATACATCCATACGAGAAATATGTTCAATGTCTTTAAGAAGATCAACGCCTCCATAGCTGCAGGCTCGGATAGTTTCAAGCCCCCGTTAAATAAAACCTGTGCCTCATTCTTGGCTAAAGCTCTGCGAAAACTGTTCTAGCGATACCTCAAATTATCGACCAATTACAATCACTTCGATTCTTTAAAAGGTATTTGAATCTATCATTAACTCCAAATTAATGAAGTATCTAGAAACTAATCAAACCCACAACGATCGCAAATATGGCTTTTATTTTTCTGATTTTTCTTATCGAACCTTGAAGCCGTAGTCTTCGCAATTTTGGTGAGTCCAAAATCGTTGCCCTAGATATTTCAAAGGCCTATAATATTGTCTGGAATACAGCCATTTTAGCAAATCTTAAAGCACTTGACCTCTCCCGTCCTCTTCTATTGTGGATGTAAATTGTCTTATCTGGTCACTTATTACGGATTATATTAGATGGCGTTACATCTCAATCTCAGCTAAAAAATGCTGTGGTGCCTCAGGGCTCTGTTGTCTCTCCATCTCTCTTCTCAATAATCCTTAGAGATCGGCTTTCCCTTACTTTCAATCCCATCCATTGTCTTGCCGATGGCAATACCCTTAGCTTCCAAATCTCTCACACCAGGTTGCATGATTAGATCCTTGAATAACCACCTTGATAATATCCTCGCTTGGAGCAAGCCGAATCGCATCGAATTCAATACATCTAAGCTCCGAAGCTGTCCTATCTCTTTAAAACAAGATCATAATTTTTCCACTTCCATTTTTTTTTTATGGAGCACTTCTTGACGTTACACCGTCTTTATGCTTTCTTGACAATAGCATTTGCAGAAAGTTAAACTGAACAGATCACAACTTCTCTGTTGCTAAATAAGCAACGAAATATCTTGGATTTCTGAAAAGGAGTAAGAAATATTTCAGCCCTAGTTTACAATTTTTAATTCAGAATTAGTTTTTTTTTTACACAACACGTATATACAGGTGTTACTTTCATACACCCGTATTAACTTTGTTATATAACTTTTCTTGGCTTGCCAAGTTTTATAAGGGCGCTTCTAGCGCTCCTCTACAAGCCCTACATCAGACCTAGAATGGAATGCAATTGCCATATGTAGACCGGAGCTGGTCGCAGAGTCTTGGCTTAATTGGATATTATCCAAAAGAGTGCATTCAGGTCATTGGCGATGTGGACAAAATTTGTCATATGGACTCAGTGGTTGCCTTTCACTCCTATATTGCTACATGCATGATCAATGTTCTGATGAAATGTCTAGGTTGATCTTGGATTCCTCCATGTAATACTCGCACTGTAAGCCGCACACATCCCTTTAACCTTAAAAATACTTTTGGTCGTGTGCGAACGTGGAACAGTCTCCAATCTTCGGTCTTTTCTCCGGCATGCAATCTGCGGAAGTTTAAGAGTGACATACATCAGCACCTTCGCCACCCTCCTCACGTTCCCTAATTACATTCTTTATCACCTTCTTGCCATGGTGTGCTTTGCGTCATAGTTCATAGGATATCTCCTGAACTTGGCTTAATAATATAAAAAAACAAAAGAAGTCACACTTTCTTAGCTTGCCGACGAAGTTATATACGTACATGGTATGTATTGCATCTATTCTGTGACTGCTATTTTAAATAACTGTAAATTTTTAATTCCTGGATTTTACAAAGAAAAAATTTATGATGATTTGTTAATTTGAATAAAATACATTTTCCTAGTTTTACTAACTGAAATGGATGATTGGGAAGCTTTACACTTCCACCATTTACAAACCAGAAAAAAATGAAAGTCTCCTTTGACTTTCGAGAGTGGCAAAGAACGTTGAGTAACTTTCATCATTGTGAGTGGTAGCCACTTGCTAATCTGTTCGACTCGTATCTTTTAAAAGATAAATTTTGTGCCTTTGACATTTCCGAATGGTGGCGAGTGTATTCAAACTATTGTTCAGTTATCAGTACATACCATTTTTAAACCATAGTTGCCCGCCCCCCTTACCATAGTCCTGGATCCGCCAGTGGCAGCATGCTACATTTACGCTGCTGACAGCTAGCGGCAGCGCGCACATTGTGTCACATAGTGAATGTGCTGCCACTCTGCCCAGACTGCACGGATAAACTCTGGCTGGGACAGAGTACGGAATTATTCGCTCGGGAAAAGATGCAGAAATTAGAGATGACGGACATTTTTGTCACATTTGAGCGCCAAGTTGACATATCTGGTGTGAGCTTCAGAAATTTTCACTATTCTCGTGTCGACCATAACTCGTCCTAATTATATACGGTCTAGTGAAGGCAGCCAAACCTAGTTAGCATAAAAAAAGGCAAATGTGAACGCGATTCCGCTAGAATTATATAACTGGTGAGTACAATCATTACAAAAGAAAGTAGCTTGCAGCATGGCGGCCGCGAGGGCCTTGTATGAATACACATTCTGATTACCTTTCTTCCCTGCTAGTTATAGAAGAAACTCGAATACCTGGGGAAAGAGCTGTACGACAGTAGCAGGTAAAATACACAAAACACTATATCTATTCGAGGTGGAATCCCCCGAACAACAAATTACTCTGGGTAAACGTCACGTGGCGGGGAACCCGGCTCAAAGAAGGCCCTTAGGGAGGTGAGATTTTCATACAGAGTAAATGAAGTACCCCCCCCCCCCCCCCTCCCTCCCGATAGCTATATCAGTATCGCTTGAGGCCACCCAGAAACGAACTGAAACACAATAGATAATCGGAAAAACATGAATAATTGTTTCAGCTGGCGTTAAAAAAACACATCCAGTTCACTGAATATAGGCAGGATTCGCGTAAACAAGAAAGAGGTTTGCAAAAGGTTAAGCAAACTAAACCAGATTACTATATTCAGCTTTAAACGGGACAATTAATATGAAACCTCAATTCTACTTAGAGTGATGATTGAAGTCAGAGAAAATTTCTAAGGAAGCCCGCTACTGAATATGTAGTACATACATTATATGCATATGCATAGGCAGGGTTGTAAATGAGCGGACTCATTTATCATATCAACTCATCGCTCAACTCAGCATTTGAGTCCGCTCAACAGTTGAGCGGTGGTTCATCGCTCGAAATTTGAGCGGACTCACTGGTTGAGCGGACTCAATCGTGATCGGACTCAGTCTTGAGCGGACTCATTGCTTGAATGGACTTGAGCAGACTCAAGTCTTGAGCGGACTCACTGCCTGAGCGGACTCATCATTTGAGTTGAGCGGACTCAAATCATATTTTAAATAACATAATGAGAATCTGATTTAATTAAAATTGAAACTGAAATTTCAATAAAATAAGAAAAGCTTATAAAAAAGTCATTCATTATATTATATTTTATTAATTTAGCTTTTGCTAATTTTCTTAGCCAACATTTGTTCTTCCTCCTTCCTTTCTTATCTAAAATATGATTTGAGTCCGCTCAACTCAAACGATGAGTCCGCTCAGGCAGTGAGTCCGCTCAAGACTAGAGTCCGTTCAAGTCCATTCAAACAATGAGTCCGCTCAAGACTGAGTCCGCTCACGATTGAGTCCGCTCAACCAGTGAGTCCGCTCAAATTTCGAGCGATGAATCACCGCTCAACTGTTGAGCGGACTCAGTGATTGAGCGGACTCACTGCTTGAGTTGAGCGATGAGTTGAGTCAAAATGAGAGTCCTTTACATCCCTGTGCATAGGTATATTTAAGTACCTAATTTAAAATAACATTAAGGACTGAGATTGGCACACCATATTTATTAAAATAAGCAAATATATTATACGAATCTAAGATAGTTCATAGCAAACAAGTACTTTAAAATAGTTATTAATATCTCTAGATACCAATAAATCAATAGATTTGATAAGATAAAATACATAGATAGAAAAAGAAATTTATCTACTTATCACGGGGAAAGTTATAAAACAACGCTCGCACATTATGCAAACCAATAAGTGTAGGATAATATGGAGACAAAAAGTAATCGGCAATATGAAAGTGAAATTCGTTCTCCTCGCATTGTGCGAACCAAAAATTCATGATAAGTTTACCTAGCCAACTGTGGAAGCATGACAGATTCGATTTTTTTCTTTTTTTGAAGATAGCAATTCAAGAGTTCGTATTGGCTGTATTAGTAGTGCTGAAACCGTAACATCTGAGAAAGGATTTTCTGTGCCTTAGGCCTCTGACTAAAAATAGATAACCTTTAAATTTTACAGCGTTACGAGAAATAACATCAACATCATGGCAATATACCTGCCTCCAGGGAGCTCCTTCGAGGGACTGGATATTGCGTAAATCCAATTTTTATACGGGTTTTATTCAAATTGACTTTATAGATTCTTGAGAAAAGAATCCCACACAATTAATCAATCCTGTGTCCAATGAAAATTTCATCTGAGATATTCCTCAGTTTAAAAGGTCACATGTCCGGCGTACAAATTATCGACTGTCAGTTTGGAATCGTAAAGATGTGTTCAAGGTATATAGAAAACAAGGTATTTCCATTAAAATTTTGACACATTGCAGCTGATAGAATGTGACGTGATTCTGTGACCAATGTATATCTATACATTTTTACAGGAAAGACAGAAGGAGGAGAGTGAGAGTATTGTGTTCTCTGTACCGTGCTTTCCTATGCACTTTCACTAAAGGCGGAACGTGGTTTGTGATGGGAATATCTTATATTCTGTATAACTTGAGAAGTGTTGATCTTTTTTTTCCTATGTAAAACTTAGATTCTGCGAGTGTTGACATTTATCGGCAACATTAAATTGTTCTCGAATGTTACTTTTTTTTATGTTGCCAGAGCTCAGGGGATACCCTATCTATGATGCTGTAGCACAGCCTTGGCAGAAAATGAAGAAGGGGTAGAGAATTGAGAATTATTGGGTTTAACAAATGAAGTGACTGTGTGCATTGCGCTTGCATGCTTGTGGCTCATAGCTGAGGGAAAAAACAGAGGAATGCAAAGTGTTTCACACTCGTAATATTCTTCATATGAAGGATTCGCGTAATTTCACGGTCCGGCCAAATATGACTTCAAGGTTGGGCTTGGGTTGCACCTCGTGTGGTGCACATAGGAAAATTCTGCAAGGGGTCAGGCTGGATATTACGACAGAAAAATGAGCTATAGAAATAGCGATAGCCATCCGACATTACGCCGATGCTCTAGAGCATCAATAGTTGCCAAGGACATGTCATCGCTAATAAGCTCTGGCACCAAATATGGCAATTATATTCTAATCCAGGTCTGATATGATACTTGTAGATTTGCGCCAAGCCTGATGGAGTAAAATATTTCTTGCATCTTCGCAAGAAACCCAGGCATTTCATTGTGTTTTTGCAATACTGCTGCATTATTACTTTAAGTCTTGTGTCTTTTTTTGCTTGCATAACGGACTATTATCAAAATAATAATAATATTATTATATTTTCGATAAAACCTACAGGAAGTTGCATATGTAGGTTTTATCGAATATATAATGGGTGAGTTAACTCGTATAATTTCATTATTATTTTATTATTATTTCTATTATTTCGGAAATAGTTTGTTATGCAAGCAAAACAACCACAATGGCGATAAGGTAGTAAATTTTGTCATAGAGAGTTAGAAAGGTCGCTTTAATGAGCTTTATTGAATTTTATATGAGTCGTCAAAACAACACGATCAACAAATTAAATTTATTATTTTGCCTTTATATGATTCTGAACGATTTAATCAAAGATGCAACGTTACAGTACTATGTTTGTTTATGGATGACCTGTTTGTCAAAATCTTTTAAAAACAAGGACAAAAGCTCTAAAATTGATCTAAGCCCAAATCTTACGGTACCACAGATGAATCCCGTATGTAATTTCGTATAATTACCCATCTGTGCAAGTTCGATTGCTAAAGTGGTTTTTCGCATATACTACTAAGATTGGTTCGTGGGACAGTAGGAATTTTTATAACAAATTTCAAGGAATTTCATATATTGAAGAACTTTTCAGTACAATAAAAACGTCTGGGGCTACTTTTTTCACAGTATATAAAAGTCGCACTAATCTCGTGTGAAAAGTCCTGAAATATCAAGTACCATACAAAATGCTGCGAAAATTTTACTCACTTTCCACGTCGTTTATGATGCTAGTACTATAATATCAAAAATAAAATTCACATTAGAAGCCACATAAGCATAAGTTCACGAAACAGATGTCAAAATGACACGAGAGAAAAATGATAACAAAGACCAAATTAAAACTGTGTTTTAGTATTGACGAAAAGAAACATTTGGCAAAATTAGTGGACAGTAAACCAGTTATATGGGATTTGTAGAATATGAATCATAAGAACGCAGAATTACTTGCAATTACTTGGAATGCTAAAGGACAGACATGTACTTAATTGATATTATAAGTTTTTAGCTTGCTAAATGTGTCATTTGTTCTAATTGAGTACTGCAACGTGGGCTGCATATGGCTAAGAGATTCCCAAAAGTATTACAAAAATAAAAAAGATCAAAGGATATCAGGTTGTGCCTTGGATTTATCATTTATAGTGCAGGATATATGCAGTAATCCAAATTTATTCAAAGAAAAATACATTGGTAACATCGTAGTTGATGAAGCTTATGAATTCAATCTCGATCTCGAAATCTTTAATTTTTAACCCCAGTTTGTTGAAAGAGACGGTAAATTTCTACTTACTTCTATGTAAGTATCATTAACTCACACGGCAGAGAAGGGGGAAGTAAACGATTTATGTATAAAAGTTAGACCCACTAGAAAAAACCGGCCAAGTGTTAGTCGAACTCGCACACGAAAGATTCCGTACCATCCCAGCGGGAAAGGAAAGCGCTCAAAGACGAATGCTTGATCGGCTCTTTGGAAACTCGCAGCGCTTCCCCACCGTATCCTTGTTCATATCGTTTTAACGTGAACATGTCCGCAGAGAGAAGCGCTCAGATGTAGATTCTTTGGAAGCGATCTTGGAGCGCTTGTAGGGTAGTACTCTTGGAGCTCTTGAAGGGTAGCACTCTTGGAGCGATCATAGGGAATACAAAGGAAACCATAATGAGGGCTTTACTAAAAAGTTCAGTTTTATGCTGAATGCGCGCTCTTTAATTTTCAATCTATACGAATTACAAGGGCATATTTTTGCAAAACAAAATTAGCAATATTTTGATTAACCGTACACTTCAACTCTAAAGAATGAAAATTTTGTTGCACTTTCACAGCAAAAAACAGATAGGATGTACAGTCCACCGACGTAGTTATGCTCACACGACGAAATATTTCATGAAATATAAAGTAAAAGAAACCACAAAGTATCAAGTTTAGAATAACAAATCACAAAATACTTATCTAAAATAAAACGAACTATATCCCTCCAAGCACAATGGAAAAAATTAAGTCCAAACTTGTAGATGGTCTTCTAATCCGTACATAGTACTGTTTTATCTAAAAACTTTATAAAAAATCATAAAATGAGTATAACAAAACACAAATAACCACAAAAATGCACTGCAGTACACTTAGTTCATCATGTTTACATATTTACAATGTCATCAAATGACATTGCGTCAGTCAGCTGTCTGTGGTACATTCAGACATCGCATCAAACGTTGGAAGGGCAACACCAAAAGGCGAGAACTCATAACTGTATACAGCGGCTATATAAAGCCAACTAGTCGCAGCAGAAAATCATTCTTGGCTCAAAGTTCATCTGATTCGCAGACTAATCCGAGTAACAAGAATAATATTCCCATCCTCCATTATAGAAGATTAATTCTATATTTCAGATACTAATCTGAAAATTCCTACCATTTCCCTCAACTAAGCAGAAGAATACTCCTTCCCGCACCTAAGCAAAAGAATAATTCTGCGCACAGATTAATCTGCAGCACTTGTATCCTCTATTTCATTTTGCTACCCTCGTGCCCT
This sequence comes from Dioctria linearis, assembly GCA_963930735.1. Lineage (NCBI taxonomy): Eukaryota > Metazoa > Arthropoda > Insecta > Diptera > Asilidae > Dioctria > Dioctria linearis. Next base: position 251,506,318 of record OZ005741.1, read on the forward strand.
CACACAGGAGCAAAGACATTTTGCTACCCGTGTGCCCTCACGCACTAGTAAAAAGCTATTTCTTTATAGAAACATATTGAAAGTTGATCTGCTTTCCCTTACTTTCACTCCCATCCATAGCTTCGCTGATAGAGTACCCTTGATTTCGCTTACTCCTTTGACACTCTTGCGGAATGTAGGGCGAATGCCGCATGTGTTAAACTAGCTTGCATGATTAGATCATTGAATAACGATCTTAACAAGATCTTCGCTTTGGGCAAAGCCAATCGCGTCGAATTCAATGCATCTAAGACCCATAGCTGTCTCATCCCATTAAAACAAGATCATAACTTAACCACACCCATTTCTTTTGATGGGGCATTAATTTGTTATTCACCGACACTAAGCATTCTTGGCATTAATATTACCAGAAAGTTAAACGGGACAGATCATATCTTCTCTGTTGCCAAAGAAGCATCGAAATGTCTTGGATTTCCGAAAATGTGTAAGAAATATTTTAGCCCGTTAAATCTAGCGCTCCTCTACAAGTCCTACATTAGAACTATAGAATGGAATACAATTCCCATATATGGGCTGGGGCTGGTCGTACATTGGCTTTTGTCCAAAAGAGCCCCTTCAAGCTCATTGGTGATATGGCAATAACTTGTCATATCGACTCACTCGAGCACCGTCTAATCCCGTGTGGAGTGATTCCTGCATGCAATACTCGTGCTGCAAACCGTGCACATCCTTTTACCCTTCAAATTACTTTCGGCCGTACAGTAAAGTTCCGTGATGCTTTTTTATCCCGAACAGTGCGAATTTGGAACAGCTCACCAGCTTCTGTTTTTCCTCCGGCATACAATCTGCGGAAGTTTAAGGGCAACATACATCGTCACCTCCGCCACTCTCGTCATTACTCCTAAAAAATATTGATACCCCTTTGCGTACAATAAGTCTATATTCAGAGACTAATATGAATTAGTTCTTTATAGAAGCAATTTGCTGCCATCGTGCTTGAGCACCCCGAATTTGTGGACGTATGACGTCATCAATACCATAAATTGGATTCTTTTGGATTTCCTTGAATTTTTTAATTATTGAATTGTTTTATTTTTTTTTATTACTTGAATTTTGTTGAACTGTCCTACTAGTAGTTTTAAGTTTATTTTGAATTGTGATATTAAGTTAAGCAAAGTACTGAATTTTAATTTTAATTAAATTTTATAATTTTAAAAAACTAAGTTGTCCATTTTACCAGGATTCTCCCTCCTGCGTTCGAGACTAGATCTCACAGTTATGAATAAACCTGAACTCAGAGAAGGGATCAGCATCCGGCTATATTAGAAGAGCGCATCGCAAAAGATATTTTCTGCTTAAGTTGTGACAGCACTTTCTCTGACAACCGCTTGACATATTTCCCGCTGGGATGGTACAAGATGAACTTTTTATTTAAATACTTTCATAAAACAAACAAGAGAGGCGCTATAATAATATGTAAAGATTTGTAAAGTAATTGGCTAAGTTCATCACATTCGTCAATACAGGTATTTATTTAGATCGAAGAAGAACAAAAGTTTATTGTATGGGTAACCCCTGTAATTAATTTTTAACTTCGTTTTATTTTCATTATTTGTTATTATAGCTGCAATAGAAGTACACACTCTGTGAAAATGTCAACTGTCTACCTATTATTGTTCATGAAATACAGTTTGGATGACAGACAGACAGCCGGACAGCGGAGGCTTAATAATAGGGATCCTTTGGCATCCTTTGGGTACGGATCCCTAAAAAGAAAGACCTGCAACAATTTTGATAAAAGATCTTTCACTTATATAGCTCAGAAAAATCAGACTGAAACACCGAGAACTTACAAATATCAGTCAATGTATGAGCACATAGACAAAATGCTGTCAAAACTAGATGAGCTAGAAGTATTTGAGTTAAGTATTGAATTTAATACAACAATCTTAGAGGGACTTGAAAGAATAAAACCATGAGAAGAATATAGTTTGGTATATTTTAATGTATTCACATTGAAGTTGGTATATAATTTTGTTTTCTTTCCTTCTATTAGTCCAAATTGCACGCTTTTCGTTGCCAAGGAATAGAGCCTTGAGGAGAATTTACATATTTCTTCAGTTTCCCACGGAATTCTATCGCGTTCTTCGAATGTCTACCTTGAATTGGTTTTTCATTTGCCGAATTAAAGAGGGATTTTTTGTAATTTGTTGTAATTTTTTTTCGCTACTCGCCTTCCATCAAATTATCATTTGAATCAGCAAAATGAGGTCAACAAGAATCGGTGCTGTGCCGGATTCAGAAAGCATGAAGATAGCACAATGCGGTTATTACTTTTTCGGCCTTATATGAACTACAGAAAAATTTTCGGGCCAAACAAAACCAACGAGCACATAGTATGGCAAATGTATTTTTTATACATCGTCTTGCCTGATCTAGTATATGTTTATGAATTCTGTTCTCATCAGAAAACGATATTGTTTTCTTTTGTGGAACAAACGGCTTCATAATGTGTTTATTTGTATATTACAGTAAATGCGTCATACCCTATTAATATCAGAGCACTTTTTCATGTCCCACTGCTTCATCTTTTAAAAAACACAACTTCTTTTCGGAAATGCTCATACTCAATGAACATTTTGAAAAAACACCAGCATCCCTTTTATTTCAATATTCTCGCCGCAAAGTGTATGAAACAAAGCATCTATCTATATATCTATAATGCACCGTTTTTGTAAAAGAAAAATAATAATAAGTAAATTCACTCTAAAGCAATAGCTAATTTCTCGTAGGGGGTAATTCCAATGGTTTGTTTGGTACGTCTTTTTGGACACACATAAGTCTCCACCAACTTGAATAATAAATCGAAAGTGGAAGGATCCAGGTATAATTTTCAACAAAAAGTATATTTTACTAAAGATCACATAAATATTAAAAACAAATCCACATCTTTTACAAAACGACACTGCTTTGGGTGATAAAGGAATTATGGACTGACTTTCGCCCTCTTTTTCTTTGCTTTTGTTTCGACCAGATGATTAATTACTAGACTTTTACCTACAATAATAATTTTTGAAAATTATTGCTATGTATCTTTCCTTTTACGTCGCAATGACAGACCGGCTAAGAACTAATAAATCCAACCTATACGAATTTTTGCACGATGCTTCATGAACACGTTTGTTTAATTTTTTTTCAAGTTCACAATAAATCAATGAAATAATACTCATCTGATAGTTAGGAACTTCCGTCCTTTGGTCTAGCGACGTCCAAACATTCCAACGAACAGATTTAACACCTAAAACATACAAAATTATTATTATTTATAACAAATTTTATAAAAAATATCATCAACTTACCTAAAGTATACACCTCCTGAATATTTACATTTCGTAATGTCACATCGTGACATTACGTCAAATCATTTGATTTCGTCTCAGTCATCAAATTCAACAAACGTCGCTAGACAAGAATAGTATTCGCCACCTCATTATAGAAGATTAATTCTATATTTCAGAGATTAATCTGAAAATCCTATCATTTCCAATATTCCGTCCCACATCTAAGCAGAAGACTAATTTTGCTGCAGAGATTGATCTGCTACATCTCTACACATTTACAGAAGAATAAGTCTGACGCAGAGATTAATCTGCCCTTCTTCTTTGTAGTAGCATTTTGCTACGCTTCTGCGCACGCGCAGAATACTGTCAGAGACTAATCTGACTCGTTTACCAATTATAGCACTTCCTTGTACCCTCACGGACGAGCAGAGGTATTGAGCTGCCTTTGTGCCCTCACGCAACATCTCAGAAGTTAATTCTGGCCAGAGGTAATCTGAGTGTCTGATTACTTCCTTGTGCCCTCACGCACCAACAAAGGCAATTTGTCAATTAATATTAATCGACATTTATGTTGTTGACAATTGCTTAATTCTGTTCTTCTTCTTTTTCAGAAATAAAGGAAGCAAGAAGGTGTATCGGCAGTGAATTTAAATTTTAATTTTTTAATTGAAATTTTAATTTGTGTTATTTGAAGTTTTTTATCGAATTTTTTTATAGTGAATTTTTACAAACGTAGTCTAAGTTTTTTACATAAATTTTGTAATATTAGGTTAAGCAAATGAATTTATAATACTGGAAGTATTAATAAAAATTTTATATTTGAATTGTATGACTGAGTTGTCCTTTAAAAACTGGCACTCCCTCCCACGTCCGAAACTAGCTCTCACAAAAGGAGTAACTTGATTTGTCCCTTTTGTGAGCTTAAATGCGCTCTTGACTTATCAAAAGGATAGGAAAGGATCGCGTCTACGATCCTTTCTTAACTAAATTCCTTTTTATACCGTAGGTGATGAAATTATAGGATATACTAAGTTTGTCATTCCATTTATAATGCATAGATGTCCATAGATTGGACATCCACCCATAATATTAACAGTTATTTTATTTTTTGCCTGTCCGTCGGTCCGTCTTCCCGTCCGTCAATCTCTCCCATTATTATTTCTATGCGTTAGAAGTGGCATGATAAACTTAGTATACCCTCTGATAGCATCATATAGGACATAGGTTCTCAACCTTTTTCGGGTGGCGACCACTTTTTATAAAAGAATTATTATTGGGGTAATTAAAAAACAACAACGAAAATAGTTTTTTAGTACAATTTTATTTTAAATTATGTTTAATAATTAATTTAATGCGATATGGTTGAAATTGCATGTTATTAATCACCCTCATAATTCGCTGGTAAGTCTTTCGTTTTCAACATTTTGTTTATTTATTTATTTTGTTTTTGTACGAAGAAGAGTTAAGAATCCACTCTCGCAGAGATATGTAGACACAAATGAAAATAAAAGTAAAAAGGAAAGTATCGTCACATTAGGGTACGAATGATACATACCACCCCAGAATTGTGTGAGCAATTTTTCATTTAACAAATTATATGCCGAGGAATTATTCCGCTCATTCCCCAAATCCAAGGATCCAAGCATAGATGGTGCACAATCCGTACAAACCCCACAGACGTTTTTTCACTTTAATCCTCCAGTTTAAAAAAACGTATTTATCTTCTCCATAATATCTGCACTTTTTGTAGTAGTTCCAAGTCCACTACAAAATTGGAACTCTTCTTTGATATCATCTGAATGAATATATTTCACGAAGACAAGCAACTGAGCACACGATCTTTCGTCTGTTAATTCCTCAACTTAAAAAGAAAACAATCGTGAAACCTTGATTTTATTCAAAATGTGCTCTTTAACGTCCACGGACATGTCTGATATTGCATTATAGTGACCCCATTCGGGATCGCGACCCATGGGTTGGGAACCCGTGGTCTAGGATATAAAAATAAACAAATAAATTACACTGTCTATATGTTTTGTGATTTTTTCCATCTGCTTGAGAACGCGTCAACATGGAGAGCTGAAATTTGAAGCACGATATTTTCATAGCAATAACAAATATAATTTGAAAAATGGTCTAAATCAGGCAACCTTTTCCTGGTGTTGCCATATAAAAATTTAGGATTTTAACATGTACTGCGAAACCGATGAGTCCCAGTTATTTTCATTGCACCGAAAAGTTCCTCAGAATATGAAATCCTATGACTTTGGTTAGAATCACTTTTTCAGCCCGACTAATCGTTCTAGAAATACATATATGTGAAAAACCACTTCAAAAATCAAACTTGATCAGATGGGTAACCATACGAAATTACATACGGCAATTTATTTGGTATATCATAAGAATTGGTCTTAATCCAATTTTAGCTTTTCTACTTATTATTTTATATTTTTATTAACGTGCAAGTGAAGCCGTCTTCATTCCTCAATAATGAGTGGCTAGTCAACCTTGAAATTTCCGGTTAGTACCATATATTTTCAAAGATTTGTCTACTGTATTCTCTAGCTTTTAAGATTTAATCTGAGTTGTAGCACTTCTCATTTTGCAACGAAGCATTTTATTTTTATTTTTTACATTTTACGGCAATTTTTTTACGAAAGTTATTTATTTTAACTTTTTTTAATGTATTTTATTTTCTACAGTTTAGTCAAAAATTCAATACACCACCTCCGCCCTCGACCCTCGAGTCTCAACTTTCGAATGTCGACTCTCGGATTTCGACTCTCGAGCTTCGATCTTTGACTCTCGACTGTCGAATCTCAAATCTCCACTCATATCACATGCGGCGAAAATTTGACAACCCCAAGGGTGGTACTTACCTCCCCACCCTCCAAAACGTAAGAAAATGTTACCTCATCGGAAAGTTCCCCATTCACTATTCTAAATCAAAAACACCATATAGATCCATCGACGTTTACTAACCTAAAACTATTTGGTCACGAACGGCACTCTCAGGCACTCAGGCACTCAGGCACAAAAGATTTTAGTTAGGGTTGTGTGAGTTGAGAAAAGTTATTTACAAAACATCACCGGAAGCATCAAACTTTTTTTTTAAACCTCTCATTAACATTTCTTCCGGAATATTAAAAAAAAGCATGCAATTACGGATTTCAGTACTTGTTCCTACCGTGGAACTAGCCGTACTGAAGAGAATTGGTTCCGGCTGATACGAAACGTCTTATTCATTGTTAGCACTAACAAGTTTATACATGCAAAGTTACCACGCAAAACAAGGTAACAAACAAATAAAAAATATAATTTTTCGTAAAATGGCGATTGGAACACTTTTCCTGTTAGACGTCGATATTATGTCAGTGGTTACGGCAAACTCGAACTATTTTTCCATTGGATTGGTAGAACTTGAGTTTTTTTCGAAACCTTAAGATACATAAATGAATTTTATTTAAAGAAAAAAGTACTATTACGATTTTTTATAATTACCTATTAAGAGAAAATTAAGTCTGCTACTATGTAGTATATTGTGTGGTGAAAGTGATTTCTAAGGTATACAGGCTTAATTTTTTTCTTTGAGACTTTCTCGACTGTTTCTTTTATAAATATTTAATAGGAGCTTTTGCGGCGTGTTGGTCACAGGTGGAATACAATTCTACGTTTCGGCTGAAAATCTAGCTATCACCAGAAAATACTTTGATTTACATAAAAAATAATTAATACAAAATACTTTAAAATACTTTTCATGGCACGAACTTATGGTTTAAAGCAGGATGGGCATTATTCGAATAAATTTTCAATCAATAACGATTTTGTAAAAAAATCTAATAAAAAATTATCCGAAAATTTTTATTTGATGTTCAATTTATTGTAAGTTATTCGCAAATAATTATTTGTTATTTGGATCTCACTATTATTCAACTTCACCCGTTTCACCCGTACTGGGACAATATGTACCACCGCGTTTCAAAGAAGCATACATCTCATATTAGTCTTATTGAACGGTGTCTATTGATGTGCAGGAAAAAGTCGTTATTCTGAGAAAACTTGTCGCCGCATAATCCTATTTTGAAATTCTGAGTAGTCATATTATGTCACTTTTGCAACAGATTCACATTCGAACAGAGCTAGTTTTTGAGTGATTTTTTTAAGTTTTATAAAAGCTGTGAACAATCTGGAAAGGTAAATTTGTCCGATTTCTGATTCCTATTGTAGTTTTATGCGGGATTATTTATCCATATAAAAGAGTCTTCGTTATATTAGACGACAAGAAAGAAATTGACAGAATAAAAACTCATAGAACTTTTAATTGAAAGCGATTGCGATTTTAGCCCAATGTGAAAGAGATGATGAAGAGGTTTCCGCGGGCAAAAATTCGCGATTACGATGATTATCACAGCTTGTTGCGCGACTTGTGTGTTGTCTTACAATTATGGGGTGTGTGGATTTAATGTAATGGGGATGTCAGATGGATGAAGAGTTTGCGGAATGTTAGGGTTTCACTCACTTGTTTTCAGTTGGTGTCTGACATTTCTTCCTGCAAGGCGAGAATTATCTCGCTAGTCCTGAATGGTCCACCGTTGATAAGTCCCATGATGGTGAAGCAGCGCCAGTAATCCTGATGAGTTCCGTCCAGAATGTTGTCCACGACGGTAGTTTCCCGTGCCCGTGAAAAATATAAATCTTTCGCGCAGGTAAAAATGTTCCTCGTTTCCGAGTTAATAAGGTGAAAAGGTGATAAGTATTGAAAGACTTCAACCTGAAGTTGCGTTGAAAGCTGAGTAATGAGGGGGTTTGGATGCTGAGAGATCTGCTCAAGTTGTTTGACCGAGAGATTTGGGAGGTAGTCTTCTATAGGAGTGATGTACAAAAAGGTGTTGGAAAAGTATCGTCCGTCGGGTCTTCTGTAAATTTCCGTGCAGACCCTGTGGATCTTTCTTTTGAGGGTGCTAATTTGCTTCATATTGGACGGCGAAATGGTGTGCTGGGGAGCAGCTTTGTATCTTTTGTGAGACCATTTCTCCTTCTGATATAACCCTATTAGAAAGCTAACTATGTCAGGTTTCCTCGTGATCAGTTTGGTGTAATTGTTAAATTTCAATAGATTGTTGAAAGAGACACCAATATATATGGGGTTCGTTGAAGACTTAAGCTTTTCGTTATTGACTTCGATTTCGATGTTGTTGGCGCCTGTGAAATAGTTTGGGATGCAAGTCATTTCAGATTTGCTCAGATTTTGATGCCCCAATTCCGTCTTGTCTAATTTGAGAACATGATGCTCCACTTTGGTAGCAGCAAAGTTGGCCGAGATGAAGTCGTCTTGGGTCAGGGAGTCATCAGCTTAGAGCAGTGTGGTGGAGTTTGAATCGTTAGCAGGCTGATCAAAGGTAAAAAGATTGAAAAGAGAGTTGGTCCCAGGACTGAAGCTTTGAGGACACCAGCACTGACTGATGTTGCCTGAGACTTAGCATTCTCGAGTACTATTTAGAGCTTCCGGGATGAAAGAGAGCTATAAATAAACCGGGTGAGATAAGGCGGGAACTGAGATTTATAATTATCCTTTAAGGGCGTTTCTGGAATCGAAGAGGAATTTAAGCAAAGAGTTTCGAGTTTCCTTTTTTGGGAATTTTCCAGGCATCAGGGAAGTATGTGTTATTGAGGCGGTTGTTGGAAATAATTGTCAGAAATTCTATGGGGACAGGTGGGAAGTTTTTAATAACTTTGGTGGAAATGTTATCTGGACCGGCGGACTTTTTTGTCTCTGATAGTCCTGATTAGGCAAAAACGTGAGCAGGGTTTGAAAAGATGTTTAAATCGTCCTGACTTAAGGACGTGTTCGTTGAATTAAAGATTGTGGCACAAGAGCTCACTGCTTTGGCAGTGAAGCCTTTAACGGTCGAGTCTACAGTGGTCCTGAAATTTGCATTACTTAGAGACGAGTTGTCTCTGAAAGTGGAATGGAAATATTCCGCGAAGGCATTGCATTTTCCTTCGGGAAGGTTGCAAGCATTGGAGCCGCTTAATATGGTTTTGGGGAGTTTTGCATTCCTGTTGCAAACCCTATTTATGGCCTGAAAGCAGTGTGAACCGGATTGATTGGAAGCCAGTTTCCTCCTGAACTCTTTATCGTGAAACATTTTCGTTTGTTCCTCAATAATTGTTGACAAACAATTAATTTGCGACAACATGGTTCTGGAGGCTGAGTTGTGGCTATTAAAGGTTCGATGAAAAATACGGTTAAGTATTTTTCGAAGTTTCTCACTAAATTTGTAAAATTTTGCAGTTGAGGCAGGAGAGTTTTGTATTTGTATAGTTTTCTCGGCACTATATTTGAAAAGGAGGCGACATTTCCTTCAATGGCGTTGCTGAGAAAGTCAATGTGGAAGGCTAGTTTGTGAGATTCTGACTCAAGATCTCAGGAGACAATTCTCTTTCTACTGAGTAACTAAAATATTAGTGCAGGTAGCTATCCTAGGGAAAATGATTAGTTAATTACTTTTGGGTCGTTAGTTCTAAATTGCTATCATGAACAGCAGGTAGACGGTAAAGTTCTACTGCTATTGTCTTTACGACTTATTATCTATATTTGCTACGAGCTGTCGCCATGCCTATAATAAGCTGCACAATCATCTCAGAAATGCCTTAACGACCTTCTTGGTATTATCACCCGTGAGAAGGAGATGACTTTTCCTTTTGCAAACCTTTTCTACTATTCTTTTCTTATGTATCTAGACTCGGTTTTACAGGCGAATATGATCCGAAATATCACAATGGGTGCTTATTGTGTTGCCAATTTATTGGTATCTTAAATGTCAGTTCTTGTTGGTTAGCACATTTGTTTTATTAGATATTGGTTATTTGTTCCAACATAATTCAACATGGTATTTTGAAATCAAATTGTAGTAGAGATCTTTCAATGTGGGATCTTTAAGACGACTCGTTTCTGTTGGTTTAAAACTTGTGGCATGCCAGTATGTATTATGTAGTACGTTTAAAAGAAAACCCAGTACCTATTAGTCAGTTTTGTTTTGCCATAATTCGCAATGTTAAAATCTTTTTCTACTAGAATACTAGCTGCTTCACTCTTCGTTAAGTATAAGGAATTGTTGAACCCATTCGATAAATAACGAACGGTTTGCGTTCGGTTCCATTCTGATTTCATAATACCACACGTGTCGATTCCGAATAGTTTTGACAGCAATACGGAATCAGCCTTCCTTATTCAAAAATTGGGGCAAATGTCATATTGATTGGATAAATCTCTCTAAGTTTTTTAGATTACCAACATTTTCTCGCAAAAATTTTATTCGTAGCACTATGCTCTCGTCGGTTTCAAATCAACGTCTTCTATCCCTAACAACATCCCTTTGGTATGTAATCTCATTACAGATATTTTGAATTTTCATGTAAAAACAGATCTCTTTCCTTATATTTATTTTACTAACAAGAGGATATTGTGTTCAAAAATCTACGAAATATATGTGGCCTTAGGAGGCTGACGGAAATGGAAGATTTTTCTCTGTACCAGAGGCAAGCATGCAATCAACCCACTTTTAATGAATTGACTTAAACCAGAGTTTTTAAAACGAAAATTATCATGCTCAGGGACTGTCCCACATAAACTTATGTCACATATGAATTGTAAACACTCTCGTCACGTAAATTCAAAGCAAAATGAATTCATTATCACGACCACGGTCGCTGCAAATATGCAAATTGTAATCCTGGAGTGTTCAAATTTCAACATTCATGTGGGAGTTTGAGAAGTGTCCGGTTGTTTAAACAGTTGGCGATAAATGAAATTTTGATGTCTCAGTAAAAATATGTTTGCCTTTTTACTTGTTTACTTTCTGGTGAATGCTTTTAAATTTAATTTTCTTTTTTATCCATTCGTTGTGCAAACGTACTTATAATTGGCGTTGGAAATTATTTTTTTAAGGAATTATTGAATTAAATATTTATGTGAAGGAAAAATGAGATTAAATGCATTTAGATCCATATTCCTCGACAAAATAATTCAATAGATAATTTGAGTTCAGTTTAAGCTATTCATAAATTAGAATATAAGTTGATTTATTTTCTACTAATACCTACTGCTCTGAGGATAGTCTTTTTCAATTTGGCCCTTAGGAAGAAAAAACAAATCTTCGACAACGACTATTTATTTCTGATAGGTGGCTTATACGTTCCTCTTTAAAGTATATCGGGTATCTTGAATATAAAAAAAGGGCAAGTGTAACTATAAAAGCCATTGAAACATATTTAAAAATTTATCCTGAATTACCCATACTTCCATAGTTTTAACGACTATTTACAATTAATTGTCTCCGTGTTTTTCTAAATTCTATCCAATTCGCTGTCAAATGAGAGTTACAACTTTCGCGCAAGACGAAAGCTCTTTTTTAAGCTTGAACTCTCTTTCCCCTGCAAATCATGAATATGGTTTTTTTATGAATGACAAATTCACATACATAATAATTAAACTTGAGAATTTAGTATAATAATTAAATTTCTTTCAATTACATTACATTTGTTTGTTAGACTGTATAAGAACATCTATTTTAAGTTGCTCATGTTGGTGCAGCCTCAGAGGCATCCTCCTCTATAATTGGAATCGCACCAAATTACCTTATTTCTATTATCTCGGCCTGTGCCGACCGCCCTTTTGGTTAAATGATTCTTCAGGTAGAACTACAAAGGAGCTGTGAGGCAGACCTAACCCAAAAGAAACAAAAAACTACAGGGGTTAAGCAAGCCAACCCTGAGAACCCTGATGTCAGTTCTCACTGGGCACTCTCTTCTCTGAACACAACTACATAGAGAGGAACCCAAGACAGTGACTCACTTCCTTTGTCACTGTCCAGTTATCTTGGGAAAACGTTACAGAGCTTACACCTCCTGGACGAGCTGCATAAAGCCGACAATGAAGGCAGAGAGTCAATATTTAAATTCGTAAGAGCGGCCGGTGGCGACCTATGAGCAATTGCTCATAAGTCTGAAGGGTGAACAATGTGCCTTTTAAGGCCTATGTTCCAGAGCCCCAGTAACGGGTCTCAATTCCAACTTTCAATCAATCAAGTTTTTTACCACCAATTTGTCCTTCTCAAATTTTGAAAAGTTGTTTAGGAGCGAAAAGGTAAAGAGAAAAAACTTTTTCTTCAATTCGATGATTACAATTAATTGGTCTGTTGAAATGCTTGCAATTACTTTCGCTTTCTTAAAAGTATAAATTTTTACCTGTAACATAATTAGTCGTTGAAACTATCTTCACCAGAAGTGTGATTTATTCAGAATAAGTTTTTAAACATGAAACTTGTTTGTGTTCCCATAATGCGCAATGTTAAAAGCTTTTAAACGACACGTTTCTCATACATATGCATTTTATAACGAAATGGCCTGTAATAAAGAAGGCAGAATTAACGTTCATAGAAACTAAACCGGTAGCAACATCATTGCTGCGTTATAAATGATGCGGAACAGATGTTTACACACCACAGCGGGAGTGTTGTGCACTCACCAAATTTTTGTATCCGTTTATCCTGCAATAGAACACTTTTACCGTAATGATGTATTTCCTTTTTCCTTATAATAATTTAATTGAAAAAAACTAAAATATAGAAAAATATTACAAAATGGGAAAACATAATAAAAATGGTTTTGATGTTATCTACTCACTAGGTGCCACTTGGACATAGACAAGAGATTATCCTGAATACTTTGCATACAAAATTATTACATTTTGAAGTCCGAGTTTTGAGAGAAACGATATCGGCCACATTCTGCAGTATTAGTTTTTCTCCTTTTCGTAGCACTTTTAGTGATTCTCTACTAGATGTCTCTAGTTTTTGGCTAGCAGATAGTTAAATATTAGCAAAGAAACATAAAGACATACAGAATATGCAACAAGAGTAAATTTTCAACTCCCAAAATTGTTCAAGCTGGTGCGGGCGAGCTGACGGAGGAAATTTGTTTTGGCTTGCAAAAATACAGAAAACAGAGAATGAGAGAACGAGAAAAACTCGCACGATCAGGCAAGTGAAATCTTGTGTAAAAAAATAATTGCAACAACCACAGCCAGTACCCAAACACGACTGAAGTATTCACACCCCGTATTATGCCGCTTGTAAGAAAATCGTGGCACAAAGGAGAGAACAAAACACTCACACACTACATTTTCCTCGGCCAGCCATCGCGATCTCATCTGATGCTTGTACTACCCTGGTGCTGGGCATAAGGCTCTCCGGTCGAGAACCCATGAAGAAAAATTTTCCGATAAAATTTCACACTCCTCATGCAAGTGCAGTATGTCTTTATGTTTCTTTGATATTAGTTAGTAGTTAGTAAACATTTAAATACCGTGCAAGATGAACTCTTTGGGTCGTATACTGCTATAGTAGTTATTCACCAAGCTATTGTACTTTAAAACACTTTCTTTCACTTTCTTCTGCGTTCACTGAGTCCACTGAGAGTGACTTTTAGCGCGCTACCTTTTACTATCTTATTTTGGATAGTGAAATTTAGCGAAGTTATGTGTTACCATGGATACGGATGCAAGAACGACAATAACATGGCAACTTTATAGGTTAGCTTATACAGTTCGAGCATTTATTATGTTTTTCTCAATGATTGTTAGTAAGTTATGTAAATAAAGGCAATTAAATGGCCTTGCCAAAGTTAAGCGTATTATTTTATACAGCTATAAAGGCTATCTTATTTTATTTTAATTGAAAAAAACTTCGTTAAGATTGTTGGAATGATAACATGTCTATTGGCTGCCTTTATGGTCGCAAAGTGGGTAGCGTAGTAATTAACTGTCAAAGTATTTTTTTGACATATGTTTACTACGCTACGCTACAAGACGCTATCGTGTCAGTGAATGCACCCAGTATCCACCTTCTTTTGTGGCGTTGTGACATTGTAATCCATAAAAATTTTCAGTTTTTTCTCGTAGTCACTCTCAACCTCTGTCGTCTTAAGAAATGTGCTTTTTAGAAGCACGTATTTATTTTTTTGTAATTTTTAAGAAACCATTATTGTATTTTGTGTAAATGCAAACATTTATAAAAGTTTTCTTTTCACATCAAGATAAATAAGTGATTCGATGTTTTATTTTTACGTAGAATTCCGATGATTGTAATGTAATGTAGTATACCGTAAAAAAATTCACATCTTCTACGTTTATACCTCTGAGCTCTGTTATACATATATATACGAATTCTTTTATTTCTTTCTTCTTGCCACAACAGGTTCATTTTCTGTATAAAGATGAATATTCTACACGAAGCTGTTTTTACTATTTACTATCACAGTGTGGCAAAAATGTAATGCTATATTTGACGGCTTTACTAGACTAGACATGTACGGACGAAAGGAGTATTTGCCTTGACTAACAGCTTGTCAACTGTTACAAACTTACCTGGATTGTAATTCTACCAATTTATCCTATATCTATTTCATTGCTGCATGCGCTTCTTAGGGTGGCTCCAAAATACATGGATTTGCAAAAGTGTTAAAATGTCTAAAAGCTCATTCAGAATTTGTTAGTTAATGTAATTTTAAGTTTCTATACAAAATTTCAGTGAAATTCATTAATATTATTTAGAGGTCGCTCAAATCGAAAACAGTAATTTTTTGCCTGTTTTGGGCTTTCAGGAAAACTTTTACAACATTTTCTGTCAAAACTTTTTAATTTGACAATATTTTTTCTTGTTTTTTTTTTTAATTTAAGAGTACTTAATTAGAAGCACATAGCAGTGAAAGTCAATTTGGAAAATTAAATTGTTCTATTTTTTATAAATTTTTCAAAATCAGACTTCGGATCCGGAACTACAATTTTTGGACTTCGTGGCACGCGTGTATGAACTGTTCTCAAAATGCGTTTTCGACGGTGAAGCATTTTTACCAGTTACAAAGATGCGCCGACCCATAAAAGTGACGACTTTGTACCAATGACACCATCTTTTGCAATTATTGGATTGAACGCCCACGCATAACATTAGAAGTTATTTTGATTTTTGCATGCCCACCTATCCGTACGTTTATCCCTGTCTGTCCGTCTATCTGTCCGTCCATCTGTCGGCCCGATAACTCGAGAACGCGTTCACTTAGAGCTCTGAAATTTTACAAAAAAAAAAAAACTAATTTAATTTCCAAAATGAGACAATTCGCGCAACTCCTTTTTGGTGTTGCCATTCAAAACTTTAGTTTTTCCTTGTATATTTGGACACAGCCTAATAACGCGTCAACGTGAAGAGCTCAAATTTCGTATACGACGTTTTCATAAAAATTGCAAATAGAAGTTTAAAATGGACTAAACCGGGCAACCCTTTCTTGGTGTTGCCATACAAAATTTAGGGTTTTCACTATATATTTGGATACTGCCTTGAAAACGCGTCGACCTAGAAAGCTGAAATTTTGTAGACAGCATTTTCATAAAAATAGTAAATTAAATTTTAACAAGTGAAAAAGCTAGAATTGGTCTAAGACCAATTCTTATGATACCCTAGAGATGAATGCACATATGAAATTTCGTATGGTCACCCATTTGAGCAATTTTGATTTTTTGCATTGGTTTCTCGCATAGATTACTAGAACGGCTCGTCGGACAGAAAAAATGATTATAACCAATTTTATAGGATTTTTTATTCTGAAGAAGTTTTTAGTACAATAAAAATGTCTAGGGCTGATTATTTTCAAAGAATATGTAAAAAACCTAAATTATTATATGGCAACACCAAGAAGGGGTTGCCCGATTTAGTTCATTTTTGAAAATTTATTTGCTATTAGTATGAAAATACAATGTACCAAACTTCAGCTTTCTATATCGACGTGTTCTCAGGTAGTGTCCAAATATATCGTGGAAAACGAAATTTTTGTATGGCAACCGCACGAAGGAGTTGCCCGATTTGTCTCATTTTCGAACTTAATTTTACTCTTTTTTTAATGTCTGTGTACAAAATTTCAGCTTTCTAAGTGAACGCGTTCTCGAGTTATCGTGCGCACGGACGGACGGACGGACAGACGGACATGCAAAAATCAAAATAACTTTTAATTTTATGCGGCGGTGTCCAATCCATTTTTCTCTACCGTCATTATTTCTGTGCGTTACAAACGGAATGACAAACTTAGTATACCCTATAGATTTTATCTAGGGTATAAAAATGATCTAAATCGGGCAACTCTTTTTTGATGTTGCCATACAGAGCTTTTGGGTTTCTTTTTATTTAACTTTTATGTTCATCTGGGGTACAATTTTATTGGTCTTAGACCAACTGAAACTTTTTCTGTTGTTTTTTCGTATAAATAATTTAGTTATTGTGAAAAAGTCTCTACTCTTATGGTTCGGCACATTTTCTTTGTTATTTGTTAAAATGATTCACTTGCGAAAATCGCACTTTGACAACAGTTCATATACTAATTGAGCGCCTTAACTTATAGTCGCCAGATAGATAATCGATTACATTATAGTAGAAAAGTATACCCGAGTGCCAGTTTTCCTTACAAAAAAATTGGCACGAAGTTAAAAAATTTGGAGTTCCGGGTCCGACTTTCACTGCTATGTGCTCCTAACTAAGTTCCCTTAAATTAAAAAAAAGAATCAAGAAAAAACACTTATTATTTAGCCACTTTAACACTTTTGTTTTTTGGGCCGCCCTGTTTATCAGCGTTTCTACGGATAGTACGATACTAAGATATGGTAGCACGAAAAATAGGTCGACGTTTTTCAGCATGCAATAAATTGTCTTTCTTGAGATAAGAAAAGGATCCCAGTTGTCACAACAAGCTTCTGTTTTCGTGCTTTGGTTTTTGTTAATTTATTGATCCCATCGTTTACTTGTTTGATGTTCGCGTGTGATTTTGTGATTTAGCCATTATTGTGTCGCAGTGCTGTATATTATCTGCATGTTTTGCACCCGGCTTGGATCTTAATGCAGAATTTGGTTGCACCTGTGCCGCTCTTTTTGTGTGTCGGTTGACGCTCATCTCTCGTTCCAATAGTTTTTGTTTGCTATTTTATTTGGAATTGTGAACGCTTATTATCGCTGGTAGTTACTTCTTCTTTTTCAAGATAGTTTTTTATTGGTTATATTATTTTATTATTTATGTGTTATTGTTGTTCAATTTTATTTCCACCCTCTATCTGTTCGCTGTGACTTTTTGACTTAGCGGAGACAACTAAGCACTACTTGCTGTGTGAAATTTCCTTCGTCATATTCCCTCCACGGGCTCAAACCCATCAACGGCTAAGTACATTGCGGCTCAATTTTTTTTTCTCCGCACAACATCCTCAGAAATTATATTCAATCGTGATCACTTACCATGGCGGCTTGTGAACTCTGCTCTACTTCCATGTGATGGTAGGCATATGGTATGTATTAAATCTTTTCACGCTTCTTGTTTGAAGCGGAGCTCCAGAGCACCTACTCCTGGACTTACTACCTGCAGCGAATGCTCGGATATAAAGCCCTGCCACACATTAAGGTTTTTAAAAACTTTTATCGAACCTCTTGACTTTCTGTCTTCCGTTTAGTCTCTCATTGCGGATAAATTTAATAGCTTATCTATGAACTGGACTGGTGTTAAAGTATTTTTCGAAGACCTTAATACTTTAAATGCTAAAATTGACAAGCTGCTTAATCTTGTTGTGTGTGTGTTGTGAATTCAGATATACTGCTTGAAAAGTCAGATAATCTATTTCTAAGGGTTTAAAATTTGTCAGACTCTCTAGTTGATATTCATGGACTGTTTTCCAAAGATGACTCACAATCTGTCTCTCAGAATCCAAACAATACGCTACTTATTCCAGTCATCGATGACGTTCGGCGCAGCTTAAAGCGACTTGAAGGCGATATCGAGTCTTGGTCAGCTACGGTTTCCGAGAACTCAGGAAATGTCAGGAAATTGGAGCCAGCGTCTGTGTAAACCTCTCAACCAATACCTGTCCTGCAGCAAATAGCAGAATCTAACTCTCCTGTTTCTGACGCACATGTCGCAAGTCAGCTACAAAGCAGCGGAACCTTCAGCAAACGATGATCCAGTTCACGTTACATCCGTTTCTATAGGGATTGAGCGTTCAGCAACAAATGATGCTTCATCTGTGTCCTCTTTAGGAAATGATATTGGCGCCTCTCTGAGAACGGTGCCAAAGGCTTCGAGTGTTTTCGTCAGCCGTTTTTCTCCAGAAACGATGAATGAGTTTTCATCAGCCGTTTTTCTCCAGAAACGATGAGTGAGGACTTTTTGAAGGATCTGAAGTCGAAAAATATCGCAATAGATAGTATTCCTTGTCGAAAAATTAGTAAATCATCTAAACCTGTTGCATCCTTTGTTCTAACTGTGTCCATGGATGAGCAGGATAAGTTGTTGGATCCCACATTTTGGCCCTCTGGCGCTTTTACTAAATTGTTCCTACCTTCTGGGGACCAACATAGAAATACAGCTAAAAGAAGCAGCGATATTCCAAAAAACTCAAATCGCTTTCCCTTTACTATCAAAATGTAAGGGGGACTCGAAATAAAACTGCACAAATCTTCAAATGCTGTGTTGAGACTTGTTTCGATATAGTTGCTTTTACTGAAACTTGGCTGCATCATGGTTTTCGCGATGCTGAAATCTTTGACAATTCGTATAAAATTTTTAGAAGAGATAGATGTACTGAATCTGAAGCTCATGGCAGTGGCGTAAAAACCACTTGAATTGCTGCCAAATTGATTTTCCCAGTTTCTCCAACACTATCGACATTGAACAATAAGTTCTTAAGCTGTCTCTCTTAGAACTTTGTTGCTATATTCCTCCAGACTCCATAAATATCGTTGATGACAAGAGTCAGAATATTAGCGACCTACTCATTTCAACATTTAATTTTATCCGTGGTAAGATGGATCCTCTTGACGAATTACTACTAATTGCTGATTTTAACTTACCCAATATACAATGGGTGCTAAATGAAGAAAACGATGACTATCTTCCACTTAATAGGTAAACTCTTTTCCTGGACAGTATTTCATCTCTTGATCTCAGCCAAATCAGTAATGTTATGAATCAAATGGGTAGGTAGTTAGTCCTGATATTTTCTACTAGCGCGGGTGATTTATTAGTTGAACCTAGCCCAGTTATAATGTCTACTCTTGACAAATACTACGCCCTTTACTATAATTACATATTGCTATTACACCGAAAACCTCACATATTGTGTTGAAACGGAATACTTCTTTAATTTTAGAAATGCTGACTTTTCGGAACTTTCCAGTAGACTTACTCCTATTGATTGCAACACATTGCTGTCTTGCAATAGTGTTGATGAAGAAGTGTCTCAGTTTTACATAATTTTTTTTGATTTATGTTGATTTCACTCTCCATATACGTGTGGTAGACATGTTCCCGTGACATAATTCAGGGTGTATGCGTGTTGGATTGTTTTCGTTCTTCCTGTTTGTATTATGTTGCATTTGCTGCGTTTCAAGCATAGTGGATGCGCCTGATCCGTACGGAATACACAGCTAAGTCATATGTATTATCCTCTTGATCGATGCCTGGGCGTTGAGGGTGTTTGTATGATCCCATTGCAGGAGATCTGCAGTGAAATTTGCTACCGAACCCCTGGGCTGTTTCTGGCGTTCTGTTTTTGTTTTCTGGAAATAAGAAAATATCTCCGCAGAATCAAGGTGCTCAATAGTTTAAGGGAAACAACACATAACGACTTTCTGTTTATATTTTAGTTTTTAATTTATTATAATCCTAGTCGAATTAATCGTCATATCCTAGTTTATCCCCAAGCTCTTGAATTAAGAGAACTCTTGTATATTAAAAGGGGAGAGACAACAGTACGGTTTAGTTGATATATTTTCTTTCACCTTCATGACTGGAACAACTCCATCCTTACATAATCGAACCTTTTAAAGGCTCAATCCGTACTTTTCTATCCAAAAAATTACCAAAATATTAATAATAAATAAATAAAATACATAATTAATTACAAACTTATCATTTCGCACGTAATTATGGATATTTACAATATCAATGTCATCAAATGACATTTTCACGATATGACGTCAACTTTGAGATCGACCGGTGTCAGGCAAACCTATCATGAAGCAGAGACGTAGCGGTTCACGGCGGCTATAAAAAGGCGACAAGCCACAGCAGAATCACCCAAATCCCAAACCCCCATCTATCCATTTTCCAATTCCTTCCAAAATTCAAAAACCGGGATATCGGTTCTGTTAAAATCGTTATAGCTGAAATTAGTTTCGTTAATCGCAAAGATATTACCACCAACCAGTGATTCCTTCCAACCAGACGAAAATATGTTACGAAAAAACATCTGATGAAAAAATAGTAGAGATTAAAAAATGTTATACACAATCAAAGTTTTCCTTGCACTCACTCCTGAATACCTATAAGCAAAATGTAAAGTTATATGTGGATATAAAAGAGGATATTTATGTGATTTTTGTGCAGTCTGTAGAAATCCTCAATTCCTAGCGATGGTGAGACAAGAAAGTGATAAGAACATAGCAAAAGATATGTAGGTAGTAACAAAAGTGAAATGTAATAAATATAGAGAGAGAAAAACAATACGAAGGTGGTGTCAACTTTAACTTGCCACGTGTTAGTGTGTGTAACTTTCACTGCAGTAACAAATTTTATGTATATAATTTTACCTTAAATAACTTTAAAAAAAACCCAAGGGGGCAGATCTTGAAATGATGTCGATACCGAAAGTGAGTTGCTTTGAAATTTACGAAAAATTCATTGCGTTTCTCGCTCTAGCTTGCTGGTTAAAATATTTTAAAAAGTCTTATTTGTTCTAAATCCTCATTTTTGTAATAGGAAAACATACCTACAAAAATTCGCATTTTGGATATTTATCTATTCAAACAAATTTATATTTTCTTTCGATTATTCATAAATACCAATTACAAGCACAAGGTATGAAAAATCCCTGCAATCGCTTCCAAGTTACCACATAAAAATAAATATGAAATAAAAATGCACTTCAACTCTCGTAATAGGTACTTAAATTAAATTTAAAGTCTGGTTCTTCCTCATGAGAATAAATTTAGCCGCGGAAAATATCGATTTGCCTGCAACATCATTCTGATCGTGGAATCATCAAAACGAGCAAAAATCAAAAAAAATTCTTCAATTCCACTTATCGAAATCAAAACATCATCGTCGATGCATCTCAAGTAAATTCTGCTGCTGCTCCAATAATGCCTTATCATTTCTTATGAAAATGACTACTAGATATGCCCGTCGGTACCAGCTACTAGATTTTAAGGTACTGTGAGATACTCACAAAAATAGTCAGAGCACTCCGTGTCCCAATTATTCTCCGTTCGTATCCTGGAAATAACGAGCACATCACAAGGAAGTGCATCATTACAATGTAAATTTTATTGAGCGGGTATAATGATGTCACCGGCATGCTCGAGAGGTACAAATGTTGAATAAAATCGGAACTCTTCCAGCAGCAACCGTACATTTTGCATACCGTAATGATAAAAGAATTCCCTGAAATCGAATATTTAATTTAAGTTGTAATGGTGCTGGAGTGTTTTCACAGGAAATGCGAACTTCAGCCGGATCCTGGTGAATTTATATTTTCACATTTTCGATTACGTGATAGAATATTATTTTTGGTTCAAAATCAGAATAACAATGATAACTATTGTTTGTGTTATATTTTGGTGTATAATCGCTAAGATGAAACGTGAGTGGACTATTTAAAAAACTGAACGTACTTACACCAGAGAATATGGTGAACCAAAATTTTTTGTATACCTTCAAAGTTTAGCTAACATATAATTAAAATTTTGTTTTGTTTTAATTTTAAATAGTAGAAATAAAACGAAATATCAGTGCCGTTCCGCAAAATAGCTAAGTATGAAATATTTGGTTATGACTTTATTATACAGAGTGTGCCGTAAGTGGTGTCATATCCAAAGGTTTCAAATAATTGTATACGTGAGGGGGGGAAGGAATCCTTACGGTTTTCGAGATTACGGGACTTAAAGATATTTGGGTAGTTTTTTATAGATTACCCTATAACTTCTGAACGTTACACCCTATGATGATGGTTTAATTTTTGCTAGATAGACAATCGTTGGAACTTTCAAACGGTCTATAATTTTTAACCATCCTCTTCTTCATTTTGAAGTTATGGCTCAACAAATTTAAAAACGCGTCATGAATACCAAAAAACCCGTTATGAATACCAATTTTCCATATTGAATTTAAGAGGCCCAACATCTTAGCTTTACAATGACCTACCGCACTCCGTACCGAAAATGTAACCCTTCCTGTGTTTTTTACACATTTTCCTAAGCATCTCCAGCTAAAATGGCTGAAAATGCTCAATAAAATGACATTTTTCAGTCATTTTCGCAGGATATGCTTAAGAAAAATCTTAAATCATCATCGCAGGGTATAACGTTCATAAGTTACAGGGTTATTTATAAAAACATTGCGAAATATCTTAAA